>JAOXJM010000007.1:12642335-12652540 GCA_026413425.1 Tringa solitaria | reverse complement strand
CTGGAGGGGTTCAAGGCCAGGCTGGATGGGACTTTGAGCAACCTGGTCTGGTGGGTGGTGTCCCTACCCAGGGCAGGGGGGTTGGAACTCGATGATCTTCAATGTCCCTTCCAACTCTAACCATTCTATGATGATCTATGATTGATGCTACCTACAAGGGGGAGACTAAGTTTTGGGAAAGTTTAACGCAGCCATCCATGAAGGTCTCTGCAGAGCCCTCCCCGGTAATGCTCCCCATGCACAGAAAGTGCCACAGCACCGCCTATCCCACTGGAAATTAGTGGGTGTTTTGAAGGAAAAGAAACAAGACAAGTGAAAAAACACTCTCCAGGGCAGTCAGCAGAGAAGGTTTTGAGCTGGCTTGCCTTGCAAAAATGCTGATGATCAACAGGGGACACGGATTCCTTTGAGATGAAAAGGTGCAGAAAAGAGTAGGAAAAAAAAAAGCTTGTAACAACTCAGCAGTCACAAGCCTAATCCCACACACTTACTGTCTACCCCAGCTCCCTTTGCTACTCTCTTCACGTGTTTTCTGTGATTTTTACTTTAAATTTGAAGACCCATAGTACTGGACCCCTAATTGATATCACATGGCACTTATTTCACCAGCATATATAAACCTTATTTCCCCCTGATATTTAATTGATGCTATACAAATGAAAAAGCAGAGCAGGGCACGTGGGTGTTTAAAAGGAAACTCAGCATGTGGGAACTGTCAAGCGTTTGAGCTTGTTAGAACATCCTCAGCCCACACACTCCATCAAGAAAAATGCATTATGATGAGAAAAGATACAGTGACCTTACTGCTGAAATCTTTGAGGCATCATCTGATAGCAAGTACTGTAACTTGCTTCTTGTTACAACCTAGACAGGCGGGCTGGAGGCCGAGGAGGAACTGGGGGCCAACCCCATGAAGGGCTGAGCTCCTCGCAAACCCTAACATGCTCCACAGCAGGTGAAAGCCATGCCCTTTATCTTTGGAGTTTCCAACCAAAACACCAAAGACAGATCTCAAGTCTTAACCACTCTGTGTTGTTTCCCAGAAGTCAAGAAATTATTTTTAGCTCGAGGATTGCTCTTGTTGCAGACAGCCAGAGTCCCAAGCAAGAATAAAGACCCGGGCTGTCTGTGACACACTGCTGGTGGACCACCCCATGGTGAACAAGCCTCTGTGTCTTTCCTCTAATGCCAAAAGGCAGTAAAAGCACTTTGCCGGTTTTGCAAGATATTATGATATCTCAGCAAGGAAAAGGCCACCTGCAACAACTAGCATTGCTCCTTATCAGGGAGAACATGGTTTCCTGTTCCTCGGGTCCTCTCCTGCACATCTTGCTTGGTCCGCTGAAGCGTTTGCTACCTCCTGTCCATAAGCACACTGGGCTGGAGACTGCCACACGCTGTGCTGCGGGCACACTGTCAGCTCCTCACAGCAGTAGTACCCGGCACCAACAGTGCTTTATATGTTCAATAAGCTGCTGGAGCTGTACATGGTCTTTGCCAGTGGTTTCCAAGCAATGCAAAGCTCCCCCACTGAGCCTCATGCACAAGCTCTCACCACACATAGTGAGCAGTTTTCCTCCTAAACCTGGTCTGTTTGTTTTCAAGCCACCAGATGTCAGTCAGTTCCTGCCACCTCTTATAACACCCAAAAAAAACCACCGAAGAGAAACAGCACCGAATCCCCTGAAACTGCTTCATTTTGGGGATGCTTAGAGGGCATTAACTGGGCTTTGCACTTTGGGAGTCACATGGGGAGAAACTTGATTTTACACATGGAAAAACACCAGGAAATTGCTTGAAGTCACAAAATTGCCCCAGCTTCATTTCAGAGAGGACCCATGCTGCAGCAATATCTCCATCCCTCAGAACAAGGGGATGAGTTGGGTGAAGAAGATAGCTAACAGGGATCCACCTCCTGTTGACTGCTGTATCTACAGACTTCCAGTGAATCATGGAAAGAAGAGCCCAATGGGTCCTTGTGGCATCCTCCAGCACTGCGGTGCTGGCTGCCATTTGGGACAGTGACAGCCAAAACCCTGCTCTTCTGAGGCTGTTCCAAGGAAAACACTAACCACAATAAACTGAATGAAACATTTTAAGATCTTTGACTCTGGCAGACACCAGAGTCACCACTGTGACCGCACTGCTCCACTGGAATATTCATGTATGGTGCAGAAACATTCTGCAGAAGTGGCACAGCCCAATGAGTAAGGAGCTGACTCAGGACACCGGGACTGCAGCTCCAGCCAGTATCTCCTTGGCATCACCTTTCCTCCTCCTTCCTCTTCTTGGCTCTTCTCAACCTTTCAGGACATGGACTGGCACAGAGCTTGCAAAATGGAGCAAGTGCTACCAGAGCTAGAGGCTGGTCAGGAACAGCTGCCCCAGAGATTACCATTTCCCACTGTTTCTCCCTCTTGGCATGATCCCAAGCGCAGTGGAAAATCTGGCCTGGGTCCCCCTGAGCACAAGGACACCGTACCTGGGCTGGCAATGAAGGCCACAGCACTGCCCCAGCTAAGAGCATCCTGCCCAGCTGCCCCCTGCCCTGCCACACAGGGTAGGGGGCAGGTATCAAAGCTAGACCTGCTTTGATACAGCCTGACTGCTTTAATTAGGCACCAAATCAGCTGAAAATTATTTTTGCAAGGTTCATCCTCAGCCTCACCACCAGGACCTGCAGTGCTCAGACGACGGGTGAGGGGCTGGCAGGGTGGACCTGCCCTTCCCTTTGCAGCCTGTACTTCTGCTGGGCAAGCGCTCTCACCTACTGCAGCCTTAGTCTGGAGCAAAGGGGCCACAGCTCTGAAGCTGATGACTGGCACGTTTCCTAGCGTGGCCTATGCTCAGGCAAGGCAGCCTCCAGCAGAGCCCCTCAGAGGCTGGATCAGTGCAGAGCCAGCACAGCTGGCTGCCAGGTCTTTCCAGAGCTTCATCTCCTCCTGATCAATGAGAAAGCATGCTGAGCCAGGGTCCTGCACCCTTCCCAGCGCCTCAGAAATGGCTCTTTGCTGACATTGGCCCAAAGGCATATTTGCATCAAACTGGGGAGGAAGGAAGGGACAACCCTGCAGGACATTAGGGCTATGAAGATGATCAAGGGAATGATGCACCTCCCTGATGAGGAAAGGTTGAGAGACCTGGGTCCGTTCAACCTGGAGAAGAGGGGACCTCGTCAATGCTTATAAATATCTAAAGGGCAGGCAACAAAAAGGTGGGGACAGACTCTTCTCAGTGGTGACAGGACAAAGGGCAATGGACACAAACTGGAACCCAGGAAGTTCTGTCTGAGCATGCGGAAAACCTTCTTTCCTGTGAGGGTGGCAGAACCCTAGAACAGGCTGTCCAGAAAGGTGGTGGAGTCTCCTCTGGAGAGATTCAAACTCCGCCTGGAGACATTCCTGTTTATCCTGCTCTGGGTGACCCTGCTTTGGCAGGGAGGGGGTGGACTAGATGATCTCTGAAGGTCGCTTCGAACCCCTACAATTCTGTGATTCTGTGACGTTGCTGCCCTGTTTCCACAGGAAAGCCATGCTCTGTAGCGTCCTGCAGCCAAGATAGGAGGTGGAAAGCCATGGACACAGCACAGGGCATCTGTATCTCTAAGGCTGGACCAAGGGCTTTTGCATCAGCTGCAGCCAGCCAGGGAAGGAGCATCTGCCGTGCCCCTTCTCTGGCTCCAAAGAGCCTTTTGGCCCCACATTCACTTACAAATCACCTCCTACCACCTCTGGGACACAGCAATGCAGGATGGAAGGTGGTACATTTTCCAGACATCTCAGGGTCTCAGTCAGTTTAAGGGAGAGCAAATCAACCCCTGGCTCATCAGGCATGAAAAGTTCATCATTCATCACCTATATGTCCCGTTCACCACCCTCAGGTGAGTAAAGTTTCTAATTTTAAGTCCAGGGCTACCCGAGGAGAACCACTATCAGCATGGGCCAACCTCTCTTGCCACGGCACCAAGCACCAGCACGCAAGGTACTGCTTAGCATTCAAATAGAGTACAAATGGGAACCAGAATAAGTTCTTTGAACTGCTCCATGCCATTCTTTGGCAGGTGCATAGACAAAGCAGAAGGTTCAGTTGAAACAAGTACACCAGAAACAACTGTGGCAGCTGTTTTGAAACAGGGCACCTGAAAGCCAGGGTCTATTTGGGATCCTGTGCACTGGGGCTACCAGGAGGCTTGAAGCTACGAAGAGAAGTGAAGGCTGCATGTGTCACACATTAGAGGTATGTTCGTTACACTAACTGCAGAGGGGGAATGCTGCTCTGCCCTCTGGGGCTCAGGGGATGCTTGCAAGGGGCTCCTGATGGCGGGTGCAGAGCCCCAGGCACACCCATGTCTCCAGGGCAAAGGAAGCAAGCTGCAGGCTGTGCTCCAACACTCAGCCACGGAGATGGTGCCCACCTGCTCCCTGTACCCAAAAGGACCTGGGTAAGGTGGGACGCAGCCCATACTGAGGACACTGCAGAAGGATACCCCAGGAGGTAGGATCAGTCTTCCTTGGGAAGTGCTGCTCTTTGTCTGGTTAAAACCGCCAGGGAGACCCACTTGGACCAGGCATCCCACTTTGAGAGAACTAAACCGGGCAAGAGATCACCCTGGGCCCCAAATACCCTCGAGCCTCTGGGCCTTAGCCCTTCTGCTGACAGCAGTCATTTGGGCAGAGGAACAGCAGCCGAGAGACACCAGAGGGCAAAGAACTTGAGAATTAAAACAAAGCAAACCCAGGTTTCAGTTTAATGGCCACCCCTATTCTGGCAGAGGGTGACCCCTCGGCCGAGGGAGCACAGCTGACTGTTGCTGCCTGCATGCTCGGGAGATGCACCAGCCACATGCAAGAAGCATCAGCTTTCAGGGAAAGCCAGAGAGTGGTGGCCATGCTTTTTCAGGTTCACACCAACCAACAACCAGCATGATCTGGTCACAACAGAGGTATATTAAACAGCCTTGCTGTGCGTCCCTCCCTAGCTCCACCACCATGGCTTCCCAACCTGGCCTAATGCCCTTCCCCATTCAGCAATGCTTGGACTCTGCTTTGTTTTCTGAGCTCCACAAAATCTAAAGCAAAACCAAAGCATCACCCTTCTGTTAAGCAGAAATCAGTTATCCTATTCCCTTCCTAAAGGTACCACTCTTCCCCTCTCCACATTTGCAGGTCACAGTTCAAGGAAAAGGATAAACCAAAGAGCCCGTGAGAGGATGGAGAAAAGCTGCCCCCAGTCTCCTCAGCTCCAGGAGCAGTCGAAGTGGTGGGCATGCAAGCAGGCAGCCCCCAGCTGGCTGAATATTAAAGCCTGCATAACTCAGCAGTGAATTAGACTCAGGTTTCCTAATCCTGTCTCCAGTGGAAGATGCATGTGCCTCCCTGAGGGGATGGCTCTTGTGAAACTTTAATTAACTCTTTATCCACCATGAGATGAAGGGTAAAGCTTCCCCTGGGCTGAGCCATGCCAAAATATCCATATTCCCCAGCCCTTTCAGTTCAGCTGCCTCCAGAGCGAAGAGGTGGTCATTCAAAACTGGTACTTTACATGGCCCAGATTGCCCTCTGGATGCGTTTCTCTTCCCCCATCATTTACAGGAGCCTCTGGACACTATCTGGATAACTCACAGCCTAATACTTCATTCCCTGTAACCTCTCTGGGCCTCATTTCCCAGTCTCTACAAGGGGGAGAAGAGCGTGAGCCCTCACACTGCCACATTCCTTCTAGTGCCTTTGTAATGTGCCACCTCAGACCAAGCCACCCCCATGCTGTGCAGGGCAGCCCAACAGGGACGAGGTGGTGGTGGGTCTCCAAGCAAGTGGCATCTTGGCAGCAGACCTGAATTCAGCAGAGGGCACAGGCAAGTTGGTGTGGGAAAGTAATGGAAGATTGGTGAGAAGGGCTGTAAACACACTCAAGTGACTTGCACATGGGGTGCTGGAAAACATATACATCACACTAATTGTTTAGCCTAATGTGCTCAACAAGTAGAACATCTCCAGTTAAATAACATAGGCATGGGATGGACTCAGGGGCACCCTATCGAACATGCCCAAGATTCCTGCCCTGCTGTTGAAGAGATCAAAGCCCAGTGGAGAAGCATTCCTGCCTGAATCCTTGAAATACAGGCCTGAACAGCAAGTGTGAGCTCTCTCGCTCCCTTGCAAGGACTCTCTTGCTCTCTCACGCTCAGTGAGAGATTCTTCCAGGCAGCTTAAAACAAATTAAAGAAAGACAAAGAATTTTCTCTACCTTTCATAGATAAGGGGCAGAGAATCCCTTTTCTGCTTCTTAACCTTTTCCCTGCAAAAAGCTAGAGGAAAATTATTTCAGCAGGTTTGGCAGACACTGTTGTGCTTTAAAGCTTTCTCAACATGGGAAAAGCACATTTTCAGACCTGCTTTCATTGAATTATATAGCTTGTGCACAGAAACAAACCACCCCCTCTTACACTATACAAAGTCAGGAGGGGATGAATTGTCTTAGACTCACCAGCATTGAAGAGGGCTTATTTCAGCCAGCCTGTTTCTCAGTCTCTGCCATTCAAATCTTCCCAGGAGCTGGTGTATGGCCAATGTTGGCCAACTGCTACCCTGGCAGCACCAACAGGCACACTAGGAAAACATGCTGGCTTCAAGACTCTGTGTTGTAAGAAACGTGACTGAGGCTCCAGGTCTCAGCCATGGCAGAGGTCTTTGAATTAAAAACACAGCTATATTAATTTACTTCTCTTTTCTTTTTTTTTTTCCTTTCCCTGAAATCAATTTATTCATGCTCAGGAGAAAAGCTACTTCAATAAACAGCTGATGATGATGAAAGGCCAGGATGGGAGCACCCCATGGGCGCTGGGCCGCTCCATCCCATCTGTACGCAGGGACTAAAATCACAGCAATCTACCTGCTGAAGGCTGCATGAGATAGGTAGGTAAGAAATAATTTAAAAGCCCATGCTTTGAGATGGAGGTAACCAGACCCATCTCAGCATGACAGCCGAGTGCTTTCTCAGTAGTCCAGCATGTTGGTAGCACTTTTGGGCACCACGTCCCTGCCCTGCACTTGGCCCTCGCCCTTGTCCCACGCAGCAGGGTACAGGGGAGATGCTCCCTGCTCCAACAGCCTCAAGGATATGTCCTGCAAGACACGAGTCTTTCCCAGGGGAGCAGAGGGTGAGCTCGAATCCTGCTATGCCAGGGCAGGGTTTGCCTACCTGCCTTGGGAGCAGTGCCCCAAGTTGAGTTTGCCTCAAGCACCCAGGACTGCTCTCCCCTCTCTACACTTGGAGCCTTCCTCTTGCTACCATGTGATGCATTGAATCTACCACTGGCTTATTAAAAAACATATGACTTGTGAGAAGTTGAGAGCAGGCAGCACTGCCCACTGCAGCCAGCTCTTCCCATCTCCCACCATGGATGCAGAGCCCTTAACCTGGCTCTGGCACAGCGGCAGCGTGGGCAGCAGACCTCTGGCTGGCAGGCTTGTGCCCACTGTGGGTTTGTACACCACGATTTGCTCACTGCCCACTTCCACACGAGGGGGGAGGGGAGCAGAGATGAACCCTGGCAGCAACCCAGCAGTTGAGTAGAAGGCTGGTGAAGATGCAGTTCAGGACATCTCTCTCAGGACATCAAAACCCATTCCCACCCCACTGTAACTCTAGCAGCTCTAACTAACTTGCAGCAGGACAGAGCTGACCCACAGCACACGCACGTTTTATTATTACAGCTGTCCCTGAGGATACGGGAGCAGCACAGCACCAGCCAAACACTTGCTAAATAGCAGCAACACAACACTTCACGTTCAATGGCAATAGATGTACACCTCTAGCCTTAAGCTCTCACGTTAAAGATAGATGGGGCAGGAGCCAAAGCATTTGCCATCAATGCTCAAAGTTGAATGTTATCTCAAAAACTGTGCTCCAAGTCAAAACCCCATGGCCTTAATTTATGAGAAGCCAGGCTGCTGCTTTACATAAAGTTTTCATTGCAAAATCTGCCCTTTGGGGAGAAGATTATGCAAGACTTAATTTGAACAGTAGGAATGACCCTGAAGTGTTTTCTTTAAAGGCACTGATGTTTTAAACTCTGACTGCAGGAAGCCACCAGGTTTCCAGTCCTCAGCAGAAGAAAAACAGCTTCTGTGCTCACAAGGATGACAAGCAGCAGCTTTCTCCAAACAGCAAAAAACAGGGAGGTTGCAGAAAAATCACAGTTTCTGCCATATCGGGCTTCCCCAGTTATGCCCCATGCTCTCCAGGCAACTCCTGTGCCACTACCCAGGTGCAGGTACACTTGGGTGCAGCCTGAAGAGACTGAACACACTCCCGAAAGCTCTGCCAGCAGGTATAGAAAGGTGCTTTGGTTACGAGAGGACCTCCAGTTTCAGCCCATGAGCCTACACGTTGCTTTGGGATCCTCTGAAACACCACTAGAAAGCAGAACCTGATGATCACAGGGCTAATAATTTAAAGAGAAAATACCACCAGTGTATCAACAGCAAGCATCAGCAGTGGGGACTGCTGAGGGCTTCACTGCACAAGCAGCACAAGAGTGATGCTGGAAACACAGCTGCAGCTCACCCAAACAGCCTCCATGCCAGCTGCGAGAGCGACATTCCTCCAAGAGCACCCGTTCCTGGCAGAGTAAGAATCATCAGGAAAAACACAGGCAAATACATGCCAGGTACCCTAAGCGACTCAGCCCTGACTCCTGCCTGCAGAAAGACCATGGGCCAGATCCCCTGTGGGGCTCTCAGTGCTGCCTGGTCTTCCCCATGCTGACGGCCCCATCCTGTGATGAGCTGACGCCCCAGCTTTGCAGCCTGGTGCATCCCTCAGCCTCACTGCTCAGGTCCAGCTGGGCTTTAGAGTCTTTTCCCGCTCGGGGACAGGAGCACTGTAACTCTTGTCTTGTGATTTACAACCACCCACATGCAGGTACCTCCGCCCTGAACACTTCAGCTCCAGCTGGCATCTGTTTGGCCCCTTGCAGGTTCATGCCACTCTGTGACTGACATTGCGTGGTAACAGCAATGCTTTCACTACTCGAGTGCTGGCTTTTTACCACTTGGTTACGCCACAGCTTTACCTAAACTTTGCATGCAGGTTTTAAACAGCCTCTACCTCAGTTTTCCCTGTTGTCTGAGATGTGGGTATTTTTAAAAAAAGAAAAACATGGCCCATTTGAGATTGAAGCTGAAGGCAGGATCCTGCAGCTCGAGCATGCTCTCTCCTGGGTACTTTCTGCACTGGAATTGCCTGAACTTGGCAGGGAAATGGAAGAAAGAGACCCTGCAGCTGCTGGGCCACAGATGTGGAAGAATCCTGCCCGAGCTGCCGTAAGCCTTTCCTTGCTGCGTCTGCAAGCCAGATGCACCACGAAAGGGCTGGGAAAGAGAAACCTTTTTTGCAAAGCAGAGACTGGGCTGAAAACACATCTCTCCTTCAGCAAACCGATCTGAGCAGGCATGTGCACAGTATGTGCAAGCAGCATCAAAGGCAAACTACTTGCTTGGACACTGGGAAGCGTGACACAGAGCAACCACCTAGGAACTCCACGCCAAGCACAAACTCTATTCCCCCCTCACCTCCCCCAACACCTACTTTTTTCTTGACATCTTCCAAAAAAGCCCAGAACGCTTCTCTGACTTAAGACTAGGGGCAGTTTGAGAGACATTGGTCTCCAGGGACCACCAGCCTTGTCCTGGGGACAGCAGCTGGGAAACCACCTCTGGCTCGGCTCAGGACAAGCCCAGGCCGGGAGACTCGCCGAACCGCTCCTCCCGAAGATGCTCTTCCTCATCATCTCTCCCCGGAGCAGCTCTCTCCCACCCCCCGCCTCGGGAGGCTTTAGGATGCTGCGCAGAGCTCTTGGGACTAGAAGCAGCTCGGTCTCCATCCCTGAAGAGCAGACAGGGCAGCCCAAGGGCCTTAAGTAATAACGCGGTGTCCCCGTGCGGCTCGCTCCAGCGGCAGGGTCCGGGTGCCCGACACGCCGGGGGGACAGCGGGGACTGCGGGCGGCACCGCTGCCCGGGCCGGCTCCCCGCGCCCGGGGCTCGGCCTCCGCAGCGGAGAGCGAGGGGAGGCGGAGGGAGCTCGGGGAGCGGGGCGGGGGGATGCCCCGTGTCCCTCCCGCTCCAGAGCTCCCCGGCGGGGACAGGGCGCGGGGCAGCCCGGGGACAGGGCGCGGGGCAGCCCGGGGACAGGGCGCGGAGA
>JAOXJM010000007.1:12594986-12618415 GCA_026413425.1 Tringa solitaria | reverse complement strand
CCCCCCCCCCACCCCCACCCCCTTTGAGAAGGGAATTCAAATATTCTGATTGTTGGAGCAAGGAAATGTTCTCTATCACTGTGGCCTTTGCATAGCTACTTAACTTGGTAAAGCCCTGTCTCCATGTTTCTATGTATTTTGTTGCTAGAAGGGAGGAAAAATACCCCCAAAACTTGTTGCAATTAGGCCCTTGGTAAGCTGCTGAGCCATAAAATGTCTAAGTGGCAATTTTAATGAATCTTCCAGCTTAGCCCTTCTGTGGAGCAGAGACTGTTAACTATCCTGTCTGCAATTTGCCTGTAATGTGTCTCATCCAGGTCGGCTGTGAACAAATCCTTGCCCACACAGATCCAATTCAAGGCCTGGCTGCTCTTGTTGGTGAGTTAATTTTGTCTTTTGTTTAGCCCCCTGTTTTCTAGAAGAACCTGTAAGTAGAGCTGTTGCGTTGCCGTGTGGGCTGTGGATCATGAGGGCTGGTTTGACTCCAATCTCCCATTTTGCCCCATACTGGCTCTGTCCATTGGGATGTCTATGGTGGCCATGGGTTCATTCTCGCACCTTTCCAAATTTATCCTCAAGTTTTTCCCCCATTCCAGCCCCTTAGTTGTTGACTGTCTGTGAGATGTGGACTCCTAAGACACTTGGTTCTTTTCTAAAAGTTTACCTGTACTCTGGCTCAAGCAGACACAGGCTCAATGCATCTTCACTGAAGGAAGTTTTCTGGTCTGCTTGTTGAGAACAAAGTTGTTATTGCAGTGCCCTATGGTCTTAATCCAGTGGCAAAACAGTCTTAAATACATCTTGTATATGTATCTCTGCCTGTACTTAATTTGTCAGCCAGCAGTGATTGTAAGGAAATTGTTAGAGGTGGAATTCAAAGCTCTTTCGAAGACTTCCTCATAAAATCTCTGAAGTTGCTCATGGAAAGTAAGTTCTACATTGTACAGAAAAGCAGGTTCTGAATGACAAAAAACTGATTTAAGGAATTCTTATGGGTTTAATGTAGCTTAGTAAGATTTGAACTAGTTATTTTTTTGTAAATTATGCATGTCACCATGATAGCACCAAGTCAAAAACATACCAATTCCAAATCACTGCTGAAGATGTTTGGCTGGCAGCTAGAAAACTTGTTAAAATACTACTGTCTTGACAAATGCTGTCAGATCTGCTTGACTTATTTACATCCTACTTCTTTTCTGAGGCAGAGTGAGACTCTTGTTTCTTTGTGATGAACAAGCTGAGACTAGATTTCTTCTTTCTGCCCACAGTGGAGCCATTTATGCTTCTCCCCATCTCACCAGCTACATTTACCTGGGACAGTTTAATCATGCAAGAGGCGTGATCCACCAGAGCTGTAGGCAGGGGACTGGCTTTCTTCCATGCCTGCCCCTCTGTGTCATACAGGAAAACACTGTCTTCTTTCTGCATGTGCTGCAGTGACCCACCTCCTGCGAGGTAGAGCGTAGTGTTGTGGGCGGTGATGCTGAATTGGCAGCAGTTGAATGGGGATAGTGTTAGCGTTGTCCACTGATTGCTTACAGGACAATAATACTCCATCTCGTTGACGTGAATCCATTCCTCTGCCTGCAAAGAACCAGACCAACATCAACCCATCATATCACGCCTCAAGTGGGTGTCACTGTCACATCAGGTTTGCTTGGTTGATGATAAAGGAAACCAGTGTTTTAACATCTGTTTGAATACCATGGGGCTCAGGGTGCCAGATTTTCGATCCACATTTAGCAATTTAGAAGAGCCTCAAAAGAAACTGAATAAAACACCAGAATGGCACAGCTTTAAAGGAGCTTTCTCCTTCTTGGAAAATCTGAGGAGTGAGCTGAGCAAGTTGCCACAGGGACCTGCTGCAACTGGCATAGCCCACGTCTTGCCTGCTCTCTGGACATTTAACACATTATGAAGGAAACCATCTAAAGAGGGCTATATTGTATTGAATTGTAGACAATAACTGAATTTGTGTTGTCTGGACAAACTTGGTGTCAGCCTGGATGTGCAGTTTGTCTTTATAAATTTCTATCCCTTCCTCAGTTAGCAGTTAAGTACTCTAAGACATCCGTGTGTTTCTTCAAAAGAAACTGTACCCATCTTGGTAAAATGGGGCTAGACCTTGAGTGGGGGCCTATTTTGGCTAAGAGGCCAAAAATAATAAAGTTACTGCCTGTTGGAATAAAACATTGAGGGCCTAGCAATACAGAGACATCATTTTGCAGCACATTTGGCATTATATGAACAAATTAACTCACTCCTTTTAGTGTCCTTCCTCCAATGCAAAAGATCCTGTCCCTGACTGTAGCCATCCCGTGATCACAGCGGGTAAAAGCCATGGCACTGTTGCCAATCCAGCGTCGGAGGCGAGGGAGGTAGCTGTAAGTGTCTCGTAAAGTTTTACCCCCTGAAAAGCCCCCTAGAAGGAAAGCAGAAGTCTTGAAAATCTGTTCATCATCCTCTCTGACATCTAGAAAACCTTCTGCACACATTAGAAGAGCTGATTTTTTTTCTCTTTAAAATACCTGAGAAGCTCATGTTTAAAATTTCACACTGTTCTGCAGAGCTGATGCAGTGTGAAATTTAAAACCTAAGCTTCCTAGGTATTTTAATGGAAAAGAAAAAAAAAACAAACCAAAACAAAAGCCCCAAACCAGTTCCAGTTCTTTCTGTAAATAGTTTTCCACAAAAGATTTTGGAGTGAAGCTCTGGAGGTATTTCAGGTGTAACCAGGAACAGCTTTAATTAGGGAATCTGCTTCTAGCACACGCAGTCACAAAATGGTGGTTTGAAACAAAAGCTTTCAAAACTCTTTGAACTTTAGGTCTTTGACAGAAGGTCAGAGCCAATCTCCCAGTGCTGTTGTCAACCTTTTCTCACTAAGCACTCACTGGTGTATTGCAGGGGTGCATTATAAAAAGCTCTTGCAGAAAGGAGGTGCTGCTGTGGGAAGGGTAGATGCATCCAGCTGTCTGCCTGTTGAATTCCAGCCTGCAGAGAGTCTTTGCCAACAAGGGAGATGGTATCTCAGGTTGGCTATAAGCCCCAGCTCACCTGGGAACACAAAGTGTGGACACTTTGTCTGCATGGAGCTTGTGTTTAAATCTGGTACAGATCCTGTTAATTTTTCAGTTTGCTTGGGCTTTGCTGTGGGCTGGCCAAATCAAATTGGTAGTTACCCCACTAGTTTAGATGGAAATGAATGCTGTAGGTAGGTAAGATCTTACACCCAGTGGGTACGGTGTTATCCAGCCTAGATCACTATGGTATGTGTGAAGCTGAGGCAATTATGTCCTTGTTCTCCGGAGACCAGCAGAGGTTGAATGAGCTGACCCAGTGGGGGACAGCCCTGCTCTTGGTGGGCATGCTTCATGTTAGGACAGCCCCTGTGCTGCCTGTCCCTGGGGCCTCGCCTGTACAGTCCAGCACAGAGAAATGCCCTTCATTGCAGCTCTGCAGTTGAAATTCACCAGGACTAGATCAGAAGAGTGATCCCAGCTGGCCATAGCTGGTTTTCAAAGCAGGGAACCTCCAGCAATGGCAGTGTGGTCCATGGCTTTTAACTACAGAGGCAATAACACAAACAGCACAGTTCTTTTCCTAGGACAAACCAGAGATTATCTTTCAAGTCCAAATTAGTAGCTGCAAAAGCTAAAGATGCTACAACCGTTTCATGAAGTGTTTAAACTAATGCTTTGTTGTTAAACCTCCTGCACCATCTAGCAACGGTCCCCATAAAGACTGAGGATCCCGTGTAGGGCAGGAGCTGTGTGGGCTCAGGGGGTAAGAGCCTGCATTCTATTCCTTTTTTGTACAAACACAGCCACGCAGTAGGGTTTAGTCGCACATCTTCCATTCAAATTAATACCAAGGTTTAATCCCATCCCCAAGACTATGGCCACTCCTGGTTTACCTTTTCAGAGAGCAAAGCTTTGGGATTTAGCCAGGATTGCAAGGTCAAAGGCGAGCAGGGGTGTGGATTGCAAGCAGATGATGTCACCTTTGTTTTGGGAAGAAAATAACTTGCTGTTCAGGAGCGCAGTGAGGCTGTGCTAACGCAGCAGGAAAGGGACACTGGAGCTGTGGATGTTACTGGTGTGGGTGGAGGCTTAGACTGTGACATTAAGATGCCAGCAAAAATCAATGAAACTATATGAAAATATGCTGCTTTCTACTAGCTTTATCACCTGAAATATAGAGGATGCCCTTATGGGTTGTGCCTGCGTGATCAGCAATTGGCTTGGGGAAAGGAGCTGTGAAATCCCACTTGTTGGCAGCAGGCTGGTACAATTCCACGGTGCGAGTGAGGGTCCCCAGCAGTGTCCCACCACCCACAGCGAAGATGCGATCAGACAGCACATCCGCATGGAAGCGTGTCCGCCTCTCCAGCATGCTGGCGACCTGGAGCCAGGAAGTGTTGCGGGGATCAAATCGGAAAACCTAGGATCACAGTAGATGGGTGATGGTTAGCAGAAGGCAGGTGGCTAGCTTGCATCGCCTGTGGCTTCAAGAACTGATAAATGTTTTCCCTGGTCTGAGGAAGGTTTTATATTCAGACCAGGACAGGCTTGACTTCTAGTGCCAGCCAGCTGATAGAGCAGTACCCCCCTGGTGGGGCTGGAGGCTGGGTTAGGCCTGCTGCACGTCTGGGGCTCTGGGAAGAGGTGGTGCTCTCGGCTTGAAACAAGCAGGAAGGAAAACATGTTGGCTTAATGAAATACCTTTGTTGCAAACACCAGCTAGCACATGTCAGCTGAAAACTGTTTCAGTGAGATTTAAACAAGCACGTTTTGCATCTCTGCTACTGCTCAAGTGTGTTGTAAAGGGAGCCATTGAGTTCTGCCCACTGCTCTTGCCCAGGAGACGGCAGGAGTGGCTTCCCCTCCCCTCATCCCTGGTGCCATCACCACAACGGCACAGCAGCTCTGCTAAGGCTGGGCTTTCACTCCCATCTTGTTCAGCAGTAAATGCCTCCCCAGGCTTGTTTTGTCAGTCCTGGTTAGGAAGCCCAGGACAGCATCTGCAGAACCACACGTGGTGAGTGGTGGGCTCGGGCTGTAGCCTAGCTGCTAGTGCCATGTTCCTACTGCTTCAGCATCCTCCGCTGCGCTGCAGCTGAGCTGCCTCCTGCCTTCAAGGCAGTAGAAGAGAGTTGCCATTTGCAGGGGCACTGTTGAAAAGGTACCACACTGAAATAAGCCCTCTGGGAGCATGGGAAAGAAAAACATGCTGTTTTTTCTAGCAAGCTCACTGTCTAGGAAAACATAAAATCCTGCACAAAGTCTTTTTACTCTCCAGGCAGAAAGGGAAGGTCCTGGGAGCTGAAGCAGATTTGCCTTTCAAGGGCAAAACCAAGGAAGGAGCAGTTCTCGAGTGAAGTGGTGGGCTTTAGCCATGCCTCCTGAGCGTGGATCCCATCCCATGGCACCAGCAGTGGGGACAGGAGTAGCACTCATGGTGCTGCTTGATTGACTGATGTGGATGTGTCTGAACCTGTGCTGTGGAAGTTGTGTATGGATTAGGATGACAATTTATAACAGCAGCAAGGTGAGACCAGGACAGGACCTGATTGCTTCCCACAGAGTTTGGAAGCTGTATTCCCAAGGGCTTTCAATGCTGCACAGAGCTTTAAGAAATATGTAGAGGTGGGAGTTCTGTGGTGGGCAAGAGGAATGACTCCCTCCTTCCCTCCCTCCTGCACCCAGGAGTTTTCCAAGACCAAAGGTTTCTTCTGGCTTACCTCATTTGATGGCTGCTTTCCTGTGGGGTCAAATTTGCACTGTCCCCCGATGACAAAAAGGAAGTCATTGATGATGGCGACACAGTGGTTGTACACGGGCACACAGAGGTCCCCAACCTTGTGCCAGCTGCTGCAGCTCTGGTCTGCAGCCCACAGCTCTCTGCACACGCGGTTGTCGGTGCTTCTGCCACCAGCAACGAGCAGCACAGCGGAACCGGAGCGGAGGCTCGTGCTCCGGGTCTGCAGGACTGGCTGAGCGTACAGCTGGGAGTGGTAATTCAGAGCCTCCTGCAGGTACTTGTGGCAGCCTGAATCCAGCCTCAGAAGAGGTGTTTCTTGGACATATCTGTGCAGATCTTGTAAAGGAATGAGAGGGAATCTTACGTGCCTTAAAATATCTGCTGCGTCTTTCAGCCGTGTGGGGTCATGCTGCAGCCAGCACATGGTGGCTCTGAGCAGCTCCAGCTCGCTGCATCCCTCGGTGTTGGTCCTGTCTAAAATTTCACAAAGGGTTCCTCGATCCAGGTCTTTCAAGCACTGAGGATCAGCCAGGATCTGTTTGCAGTGCTGCCCTATGTAGCACATGGCTTTCTGTCTCAGCTCTGCTGGGCCAAGTTTTTTAGCAATGTTAAGAACATCCATGCAGTTCTCAAAGTTCAAGCAACCTTCCAGAAAGCAAAAGCACAGCTTGATCACCTCCCGAACCAGGAGGGTTTCTGCAGCTTTGAAGGTCTCCTCGATATTCTGCAATGAGAGGTCTAGTTTGTTGGAGTAAATGAAGTTGAGAACATTCCTCAGCCCGGCAGCACTGATGGCTTTCAGTCGGATGTTACCATCTGGGCTCCTCACTCCTGTCAGATTTCCAACAAACAGGACCTTGCAGTAATTACTTGCTGAGGCTAAAATGATCTTGTGGGCTGGAAAGCAGACTCCTTCTGCTTCCAGTGTCACGTCACACAGTGCGCTCTGCAAGCGAAGGCTGCTGAGCCCTTCCAGGAGTTTTGCCAGGTAGGTGTCTGACATGAGCCTGGCTGTGCTGGCCTGCGAGCCCAGCAGCATTGCTCTGAACACTGCGTAGCCCTGCAGCAGCCCCGGGACTCTCCGCCGCAGACACTCAGTGCATTTCCTGGGCAGGCTTCGGCAGCTGAACCAAAAGCTTCATGCTTGGAGGGAGCTGAGGCTGTGCTGCCCACGCCACAGAGCCAGCCAAAGGCAGTGGCTCCAGCAGCCTCCCTCCTCCACAGCTTCTGCCCGGTGCTTTGCTGGCACCAAGCGCTCTGTCCCTCACAGAGCCGCTGGGGCTGTTTGCAAGTGAAGCTGTTGGAGCTGGTTATTACACAAAACCCACAGCGTTTGTGGATTTTGCTTGTGGGCTGTGACACTGGCAGCAGTGGCTGGCCACTGGCGTAGCTGCATTCCTCCTCCTCGCTATCTGATAACTGCCCATCTGCACAAAAAGCAGCTCATTCTTGGGCAGCTCCCCAGCTACGCTTCGCTGGGTCACCTGGTCAGGTTCTGTTTCATCTGGGCAAGCCTGCACACGCCATCTGTCCCTTCTCCAACAACAGTCAAACAAAATCCTGTTTGTGACCTGCTAGCCTTGGACCTCTGACAACAGCTACTTTCAGTGAGGGTGTGGGAACGTCTCAGCAGTTGTGTCCTGTTCAGTTTGAAGCATTCAACTAAGGTCTTGTACACAGCCTGCTCCTCGGGGCATTGGGAATTGGAGGCTGTGGCTCTCCCAAGGACTAGCGAGCCAGTTTCTTGGCCTTTGGTGTGAGTAGAGAGCACCTGGGAGCTTCTTCCTCCCCGTGGATACAGCAGAAGCAAAGGATATCCTGCAGCCAGGCTTGAGGCCACATGAAAGCTTTGGCATAAAGTTGGGACCATTATCTAACACTGGTGCAGCCCCTGCTAACTTTGCCCCAGCCCACTTGCCCAGCTGGGATAGCTGCCTCTCTGCTTGGTCTTAGCCATGAGGCTTGTGCAGGAGGTGGTGGGGGAGGCAGCAGAGAGGTACTGACAGGTTGGCTTTGTGCTGTTTCTGCCTGGCAGGGGTGTTCTACAACTCCTCTGGCTCGTCACAGTGTTACGACATATACCAGCTGTACCGGTCCTGTGCTGACCCCACAGGCTGCGGCACTGGCTCAGACGCTGAGGCCTGGGACTACCAGGTAAGGTGTTGGTGACACCAGCAGGTTTCATCTGTTGCCCTGGTTATCCCCTTGCCCCATGACAGCTCTTGTACCTCTCTCAGGTTTGCACCGAGATCAACTTAACTTTCAACAGCAACAACGTGACCGACATGTTCCCTGAGATGCCCTTCACAGAAGCCATGCGCGAGCAGTACTGTTGGAGCAAATGGCGTGTGAAACCACGAGCACGCTGGCTGCAGACAAACTTCTGGGGAGGAGGTGGGTTGTGCTGGCTGCTCCTCCCTTTACAATTCCCTGTAATTGACTGTCTGTCCCCTCTCTGCCCAGCTGGGCTCCATGGGTACAGGCACAGTGCTCTAACAAGCACTGGCAGAAAGTCGCAGTCTTCTGCTACCTTGATCCAAACAGGCCTTTCTGTGCCTCCAATGTCATCTTTCTGAATTTCAGACCTGAAAAGTGCAAGCAACATCATTTTTTCAAATGGAGACTTGGACCCATGGGCCGGAGGTGGGGTAAGTGTGTGCACTCCTGCTCCCCGGGCACAGAGAGCAGCCTTTCCAGGTGATAGACCCTCCCCTCTCCCTCTCAGAGCAGGGCTGGTGATTGATTCATCTTGAGCCCATTGGAGTTTCTGCAGCGGCTGGTTTGTGCTGAACCCTTCAGGAGCCTCAGGACATTAACAATGAACACCTTGAAGGGAGTCTATCATCCAGGAATGCAGATGCAGCAGTGCAGACAGAGCAGGAGCCTCCTGGGGAGCACCCAACACCCAGGATCTGAACCACAACCTGGCACGTCTGTGTCAAGACTTGGTCCCAGTGTTCACAGCAGAGCGCTCCTTGCTGGCTCCAGTCTCAGCACACTGTGTGAGACCAAGCCATTGCTGTAAGCAGCAACTCAGGGTGTGTTTTGGCTTGGGTTCAACAAAACATCAGAATGGTGGCAGAGCTCGTTAAAAATTTAAAAACAAAAATGACCGAGAACTGGATTTTGAGGTCATTCAGCTCCTGATTGTAATGCGGGAGTTCCCTGGCAATCCCAGCTGCAAGTGGAACAGGCTGCTCAGGGTGCATGGGCTCAAAGGAGCCTGTTACTTCAAATTGCCTGTACTGGAACAGGCTGACAGTTTTCATCTTTCATCTTCCTTTTCAGTTCATTTGAGGCAGATGCTTTGGCTCGTTAGGACTGTTAGCCATGTACATGGTATCTGCCATACCAAGGATCTCTTCCTGTGCTTTTCCTCACCCCTGCCCAGCTTCTCAGAAGTCTTCCAGTTCTCAGAACTCATGTCCAGTTCTGCCGGGTAACTTGGTGAGAGTTTGTCTCTGCTTCTTCCAGATAAACAGCAGTCTCAGTCCTTCACTAATTGCACTGACCATTAAAGGAGGTGCTCATCACCTAGATCTCCGGTAAGTACTGAAATCTCCTTTGGCTGACAAAATCCTGCTCCCCTGGGTGTTTGCTCATGGCTGGCCACAGTCCAAAGAACCAGGAGATGCTTTACTTAAAGCAGGCTGGATACCAGCCTGTCATGATGTAACTGTGGAAGAGCAACCTTCTTCCCCTCTCGCAGCCTTCAGGGAGGCCAGGCCAGGCTGTGCAGAACTCAGCACCAAGCTCTCAGACTTCCATCGGAACTTGTTCTTGCACAGGGATTGGCACAAGCCTGGAGCGATCAGTCATGTGAAGTAGTCCAGTGTCTCTTGGCATTAACCATCAGCCTTCAGACCTGGAGCAGAGAGGGTAGCAGCCACCAGTGCTTCCCAACCTTCTAGTGTGTGTGACACTGTGACTTGTTTTCCAGCACATAAATATGAAGTACAAAACAGATAATTTCTGTCCTTCTGTTCCCTGGCTTGGCGTTCCTTGTGCAAGAGGCACGAGGGCTGCTGACTGGTCCCCACTGCTCTGCTTTCTCTAGAGGACACAACCCCGCTGACCCCCCATCTGTCACAGAGGTGCGCAGGCTGGAGGCGAGCATCATCAATGACTGGGTGAAATCTGTGGGGGTGGAAGGAGCACGGGAGAAGCGCCCAGGAGCTCCAGTGGGTGCGTGGCTGTGAACACATCTGTCCCCCCAGCCTGTGGCGGGCTGCGAGGCACCACCAGGACACAGAGAGGCAGGAGCCTGCTGAGCTCTGCGCATAGCTGGAGAAAGTATCCTCTCCTCTGCCACGTTGGTGGAAATTCACCTTCCTGAAGTGTCCCGCCTGCCCCTGATCCAGCATCAAAAGAAAAGCAAATGGCCAAATCACTGACTGAAGTCAAAACCACATTTTATGGGTTTCCTGCTCACCTGCTTGGAATGAGAAGGCATTATACATGGTAGAAATAATAAAAGCTTGCCTGAGGGTCCAAGAATCCTCACTGTCCTGAGCAGTATGGTTGCAGGCAGCACCTGAAAGTTGAAGCTAAATTATTTTTAGACAAAAGTACTAGATGACTAGTGGAAAAGTAGAGGTATAGTCATTAATTACATAGGGTCACAGGGGACTCCACTGGTGACTAGTTTGTCAGCCTCATCCAGGACATGGGGATTTGGGGTTTTTGTTTGTTTTTAACTTGCTCGAGAGATCTCCAGTTGTTGAGCTGGACATCTACACAAAGTAATCCTGGTGTGTACTGCTGTCACTCAAGAGCTGTGACCAGTAAAGCACACTTCCACTTGAAACTTCACTCCATCTTCTTAAAATAAATTACAAGTTTATTAAAGCATGTAATATAATTTCATGGCTTGGTAGTATAACCAAAGAAGATGGATACTTCTCACCTTCCCAGGTGGAGGAAACTCATCTTTGCACATAAACAGATGGATTCTTACCTACTGCAATTACTATGCACCAACAAATACTAGCATAAGTGCAAAAATATTAAATCCTGGAAATCAGTTGGATGCCTCAGTTGATCCATTTACAGTGATTTTCTGAGTTAGCAGAGAAGCCTCCAGGGTGATTGAAATCTTATGCTGCTTCCCCAGGCAAAGTCTCAGCATTGCTGCCAGGACTGGGACACTGCTCAAACACAAGGCTTTGTGTGCAGTATTTGCAGTGTTGAGCCCTCTCTGCCACCACTGCAGGACTGGTTCCCACAGCTACTGTCAGTCACTGATGTTATTTCACAATATTCAGGCGCTGACAAAATGGGGCTTTCCATACACCCTGCTTTCCTCTTCCCTGTTCTTCCTGTTCTTGAGCACAAAAGGTTTAGCTTCTGCTCTACCAGTCCCCCCACCCCACCCCCCCAAGGGCTGCAGGGAAGAGCAGGAACAGAGGAAGTCCATTTTTCAGCTCTCTTATACATACAGATGAAGGACAATATGTGGGAGACCCAATTAGTCAAACTCCAGCCCCCAAAGAAATACACTTTTAGCCTGTTAGTGGAACTACATCCTCAGTAAGGCCCATTTCTTCTCCACAGATGAAAACCTCTACCCCTCTGCTAAGAGCTGGCGATGCCCCTTTGCTTGTGCTCAAGTCAGGCCTCAGGTTTGTTGCTGAAACTATGGCTTATACAATGCTGCCACTTCCCACCTTACTGAGGTGCCAGAATCTGGAATCCACCCTCCCTGCTCACAGACCCCCTCAGCTTTGCTGAATTTGGATGTGCCATACCCCAGCGATTATGCAGCATGAGCACCACATTACACAAAGCCAGGAGCAGCAGCTGTGTTGCTGACAGAGAGGTTACATCTGCCTTTGTATTGCCTTTCTGACAGCATCCTTAGCTCCCACTAAACCAGCGCAGCAGTGCATTAAAGCAGCTCAGCACAAGTGTTTTGGAACATAATTTCCAAGTTGCTTGTTTTGTGCCTTTGAGTGAACAGAGGCCCAAGTGTCTTTTGACCTTCCAGAACAGCAGGAGGTCTTTAATCCTCTTATAATGGACAACACTGATCTCTTATTTTCCTTTCAGATAGTACTTGCCCCAAACGAATCCACATAGTGTGAGGGACACAAATGGTTTGATTTAATGGAAGGATGAACTAAAAGGCTTTAAGATGCTATGGCAAAGGGATAAACAGGATCTTCTGTGCAGGAGACAGATGAATGACCCTAAATATTACCAAAACAGGTTTCAGAAACTGTGGCAGAAGCCTGGAGCCAGTGCCACCAACACCTGGAACGTTTTGAAGCCTTAGACAAGGAAAAAGAATGGGGTCTAAGTGGAAAACCCTGATTGCGTGGTGCTCTTTGAGCTGAAGGGAAGAGCCCGAGAGCAGCAATCACCGCTCAGGGCACACCAAAGGAGAACGGGGTGCAAGCAGAGAGTAAGAGAACCAGAGCAGTGTCCATGGTGGAGCCCCCATGCT
Source organism: Tringa solitaria (assembly GCA_026413425.1). Classification (NCBI taxonomy): domain Eukaryota; kingdom Metazoa; phylum Chordata; class Aves; order Charadriiformes; family Scolopacidae; genus Tringa; species Tringa solitaria. The sequence goes on along the minus strand of JAOXJM010000007.1, from coordinate 12,606,207 downwards.
GTCTTAAGCCCTGTACCAGTAGGGTTGTTGAGAAACGGCATATCTGTTCCACCACCCTGTACCAGCATGAAGAGTGTGACCAAGACAGGACCATTACACGAAACAGTAAGGAATGGCTTTCTGTTTTCATCCATTTCTGAAGAACTCAGGGTTAGTTTTTAGTGGAAGCTGAGGCCTCCAGCCTTGGACAGCAAGTTCTAACAATACTTGAAAGACACACACACAAAAAAAAAAACCCACAAGGCATTCCTCCCAAATCCAAGCATCTTGGAGCTACCTTGAGAGGGCAGTTTCACCAGTCTGCATGGCACAGGAAAACAGGGGCTGAGTTGCCGGGGGCGTTATTTCTAGGAGTGCACAGCTGGAGTAAAGTCATCTTAAAAGGGCAGGAGAAATGCACAAAACTGTGTAAACATGTAAGCTGCAAAAACCTGGCCTGTCTGCATCCCTCATCACTGCAATGTCACACTGGTAGAGAAAGGGACACAAAGCAGATTCTTTGCCTGGTAATTGCAGCTGTATCAGAGCCTGGCCTGCAATGCTGAAAACCCTGCGAATGGCAAGCCGTGTGACACACAGAGGGGCCCCAGCAGCCATGGCCACGGACCTTGCAAAATGGCCAGTTTCTAAGACCTGTAGTAGGACTTCAGTTCTCCAGAAGTTGTGCTAACTCTGGACCCATCCATCTATGGAATTTTCTTTGAGCAAACAGGTGTGTATTATTTTTCTGAGCTGTGGCTTAAAGCCAAGCACAAGGCTTACGAATCCTCCAGCTGTGCAGCCCCCCCTGGCTGTGCCTCCCCCCCATTCCTGTTTTGGGGTGAAAGCCTACAGGAACAGGGCAGCTGGGAGGGGGAGGCTGTTGTAGTTTAATTAGGTGAGGACTCAAGCTCTTGGAGAAAAGCGTTACCAGTCACTGAAGCAGCAAAATGGATCACAGACCCTGCAGTTACGGCTTTTGGTCAAAGAACCAGAGAGTGCTCAAAAGAAAATTCAAATATGTCCAAAGTTTCTGTTGTGTTGGGGGAACACGTAGTGGAATTGAGATGAGCTGTGAAGCTCAGGGGCTAATTGAAACACCATACCATGGTAAGGAAGTAAAAACAGATAAGCAATTAAAGTGACCTTTGCAAAAGAGCAGGAAGAAGCAGATGAGCTTTTATCAAATTATTTAGGTTTGTGCCATTTAATGTGTTATACAGGTGTAGAATGAAGCGTTTGTTCTCAAACGTACAGCAAACTGAACCATCTTAATTTCTGACTTAAAGGACGAGGACAGCAAAGCTGATGGAACTTGGCACAGAGATTCATTTTCCCAGGAAGAATCAGGTAGAAAATAAACCAGTTGGACCAAGAGGCTCAGCTAAAAGACAAGAAGCATGTTTGGGAAAGTGATGATTTATTTTTCTCTCCTTCCTTGAACTCCTGATGAAATGGATTATTACTCTCAAGTGAATCATAAGGCAAAAAAACCCCCACCCAAACCAAGAAGACCCTCCCAATGTCATCTGTAGAGTTGATTACATTAAGACTTCAAAACCAGAAGGTTGATGTTGAGCATTTTTATGTATCCCGCTTTCTAATAAATCTCTTTTGTTTCCTCAGTAGCGCTGCCATATGGTTGCAACACCAAACTCTGCAAGTTTTACAATCCACAGCAGAGTTATTAATTTAGGCCAAAGCGATGTAAATCAGTAAGGGCTGGGTAACCTCCCTGAATTTATCTTTTTCTTTTCTTTTTCTTTTTTTAATCTCCAGTTTTAAGCCTCCAGTTTTTAGCCCAGAGCTCAGCTCCTCAATAACACAAACCTGCTCCACAAACAAAACCACTGAAGGTATTTTCTCCCACATTGCAACAGCATTTTCCTGCTTTGCTGGTGTATCAAAGAAAAAAAAGTCTTAGGAGCAAATCATTTGTGCAGACAAAGGCTACAGCTACTGGATTCCACTGCACACAAGTGAGACACTAATTTCCAGAGATACTGGTGGCGTGTGAACTGGAGGATCAACTAACATTCTGCACAAACTCGTCATGTCCTGCAAATCCCAGAGTCCCTCTGAAGACAGAAAAAGGCGCACTTAAATAATTTGTACAATTTCTCCATTTCCGTAAGCCATCATTAGTAAATGGAATGATAAATATTCTTTTAAGAGACTTATATAGTGGTCCCAAGGGTAACTTCTGACTCCAGCAAACAGAACTGATCAGCATACAACAAATAAAGACTGATCTTAATTTACAAATCATATAAAATACACATACCCCTCTCAACCACTGGAAAATTAACCATTACAGTCAGATTTATTTAGTTCCATTTAGCAGCCCTAGATGTAGAGGGGACTGTACCTCAGTCACTGCCACACACCCATGTACTTCCCACCGCTCCCACGAATGCGAGGGGAAATGACATTTTGGTGAGAACAACCTCTTAAGAAATGTGAACAAGGACATTTCCGAGAACTTATCTGTAAATACAGGACTGTCCAAGTAGCTACAAAACCAAAAGGAAAAGCACTACAGAAAGCTGTTTTCCAAATTCATGGTTTAAAATCTATTTCCACATATAAAAATTAAAGATCCCAGGGTTCCAGCAAGACTCTCAAAAAAAAAACCAACCTGGGTCTGCTTTGTCTTCAAGCAACTGAACAGATTTCACTATTTCCACTGGGACCAGGAATTTCTGCAATATATTCAGACTGTCTGCTTTTAGTACTACTAATGTAAATACTTCTATCCAAGGTACTTCTGAATAAAAATTAAAAATTGACAATTTCTCCACAGTCCAAACGACGATGAATAACAAACTTTGCTGTACAGCTGTAAGCTTGTTTTGAATCAACAAACACCGTACACTACGGTGTTTGGACAGGAAGAGATGGAAGGAGCCCGACTTAGAATTCTACCTAATATTCTCACAAGCTTTCCCAGTGCCCAACCTCAGAAAGCAGCTTTCAGTCAGAATACCTGAGTCTAACTGATGCAAATATATAAAATGCATGTGTAGTTTCACTTGCGTTTCACATTATCTCCTGCATTCCTGCAGATAAGTTAAAAAACTGCAATACCTCTACAAAATTATATAACACTTTGAGCCAAACCAGCAGCAAATTCTTTTCCATCGTTCATTACAGCCACAGCTTGAACAGATTGTTCAAAGTGCTCTATAAAACTAAGACACGGTACAACACAGGTTTTGCTGCCACTTCTTCCTCCTAAGGTGATGCAGCAGAGCTCGGCTGTTTGGAATGAGATCAGTGTCAGTAGCAATACCGACAGCTTCGCTTCTACCTGGGACAACGTTACAGTTCTTTCTTACACTTACCACCTGAAACACTCTATGTTCTTACAAAGGAATGGTGCTGTAGCCAGGTGTTTCAGTGAATCCAGACTAAACCAGAAACCTGGTTCCTTCTCTCCAGGGACAATCCTGTGCTGTAAGACAACTTGCTGCATTCCTGATATTTAATGAGTATTTAGTAAGACTGACATAAGTGAGTTCTGGTTTACCAGAGCCCAGTGAATGGCATGGTCCATGCTACAATTATCCTCTGAACCTCATCATCAATACCAGGAAAACCAGCTTAGTATGGCACAGCTTGTCCATCCCAGAACCAGGGATTAGATTTAAGACTGACTTGACTTCTCCAAACCAGAGATGCTGTCCCAAAGGTTTTGTTTGTTTTAAAGTCAAAAAGGTGCAATACAGCATCTCTCCTCAAACCCTGAAAAGTGACTTGAAGATAAAAACACCACCATTGGAAGGTATACTGGTACCCAGTCTATGCTGGTGCCCAGATAGGGAGTGGATGAGCTTCTGTGTTAAATACGTATTTGTCAAGGTTGATTAAGTCTATGTCATCTGAAAACAGCAAAAACATGTATTTGAGTGTTTCCCCAAGGAAGAAGCTCTCCATCTTATCTCGTGGCTCCGGATTACTGGGATTCTGGACGTTGTTAATGGAAGTATAACCACCTGTAGGAACCTGTGCCAAAAAAAAAAAAAAAAGCAGAAATTTGGTATATTTCAATAATCTAAAATAAATTATTTTCACTTCTTAACATCCAGATGCACTTGGAGAAATTAAGTGCTAAGAAACAGACCAGCATGGGTTTTTATTTCATACTTGTTTTCCATTTACATAAAAAACTTCAGTTTTGAAAGGATCTCATTGCATTTTAAAAGAAACCACGAGGACAAAAGGAAGCAGAATGTCCATTTATGCTTACTTTAAAGAGGTATCACAAAGAACATCCCCTTGAAGTTTCTGGACAAAGGTACAGAAAGTAACTAGGGCAAATTCTACATAAAGCATCATGCCTATTCTCTTACGAACAGACCATGGGTATTTAATGACCACTGGCACCTAGGTCATGCTTTTATAGCATGTCAGAGCGGTATCTCCATGAGCACTGGTGTCAGAATGAATATAAAAAACCCTCTATTCATGCCATTTTGTGGCAATTTTTTTTTTTTTGCAACTTCAACCAAAGGGTTCTTTCAATCTAGCCAGGTCCTTCGCAACTTCTGAATTTTAAAAAAAAATGGCAGCAGAGATTCTCACAGCTTCCAAGAAGACAGAGAGACACTTCAGTAGCCTGGATACAGCTCCTGCATTTTACAGTTTAATCAACACAATACAAGTCCTTTCCCTGAATGTACTAAGTAGTGTATCTGTAAGGCACTGTATGAACTGAATTTTCCTGTGTATTCTTATGAATTTCCCCACAGGTATTTGATGACTCTTGAAAAATAGTAGGTTTCCAAAGTTCTTGTTAGCAGGCAAGTGAGTGAATACAGTCCTGACAAAAATAAGACATTATAAGCTGACCTTACCCGTGTGTATTTATTGAAGTTCTGTAAGATTTCCCAGCCCCAGTCTTGGTATTTCTTATCACCAGTGAATCTGTACATATAAAAAAGGCTTTCCACAGTTTCTGGTCGCAGTAAGTTGTGCCTGTCTGCAGGCTGCAATAGAAAAAAAAGGCAAGAATAATTCAGAGAACAATTTTCCTCAAGTCCCCATGCAAGAAGAAAAATAGTGATTCCCACTTCTGTCTACCCCAAAGAGCTCATTGTACATAACTCAGCTTCTAAATACACTAGAGGGGTAATTAAAAACAAAGGTGAGGGTACACCTAGAAAGCGAGGCAGCAAAAGAACAAGCTGCTCCACAGCAGATCACATCCACCAATATCCAGCAGCACAGAGAAACAGAAGATAATTGAATCACAGCTCAGGCCAGCTAGCTGTTCACCTTGATTTCTACATCTTTGTGGCCCTTTTGTGCATGAAGATTGAAGTGTACAATCTCCGGACTTAGGCCTGTCTCTACTTGAGCGTACATCTGGTAACAGGTTTCTATAAGGGCTTCAGCCAATTTCATATGATCAGCAGTCAGTCCATTGTGAGCTCCCAGTGCCAAAGTACCAGGCAAAAAGCAAACCAAGTGATCCTGCAAGAGAAGACAACTATTACTGGGGGAAAATTACACAACAAATATGTGTGTGTGCACGCACGCCCCTCTCTGGGTCCCCATGTCCCTCTGAATGTTACTTCTTCCTTACCTCCCTCACCCCCTTCTCTCTCTTCTTCACAATATGTTTCAGGTACCAAGAATTTGAGGGCAACTTTTTAACAGTTTCATGTAATGTGGCGTAAGGCAGGCATCATTATTACAGAGGGTTTTTTTACTCACTAACCCTACATGCCAGGAAAGAAACAAATGTCACGAATGGACAGCACCCTCCAAAATTATCAGATTTGTTTTTGTAGACCCAGTAACACAATATTATGTCACCTGCTTCTTTTGAAGGTAAGTCTGAAAAGCCAGGTGCGCAAGCAACCACATATGTTTTTGAACTATGGAAACTAAATAAAGTAGGTACTGCCTCAACAGCATCAAGTACTGGAATTTTATGACCAAAAAAAAAGACAATTTGACTCCAGCACCAAAATGTTCAGTCTTACAGGAACATAAAGGATTTAGTAAAGTAACTCAAAGAGAAGGCCTGTGGTTAGCACAGGTGACTAATATCTATAAATTAGTTCCTCAGTACTGCCATCACATTAGCTAAATATATAGTCTGGGCTTTTTCAGTTTTGGGGTTTTTTTTTGTTGTTGTTGCTTGTTTTGTTGGGTATTTTTGTTGGTTTGACTTTTTTTTTCTTTGGAGAGGGGAAGGGGGAAAGACAGCACAGAAGTGTAGCATTTGCCTTTCCATATGTTTTGGGGTGTTTTTTGGTGGTGGCTTTTCTGTTTTCTTTTGTTGTTTTTTTTTTAAATGCAGTTGTACTTCTTACCATCTTGGCACTGAAATGGCCATGAGCAAGCTCTCCTACAAAAGTAAGCTGCTTGGGTTGTGATCTCTGAAGAAGATGCTTTTTCACTCCTTCTATGGCTTTCATATAGTCTTCCAACAGTCTGTGAATTAAAATCATTCCCAGTTGACTCACATACACACAGTAGGGAACATAGCTCATGTTCAGCACAATCCTTTTGGAGACTATTATTTCAGTCTAAAGAACGGTATTTAACCAAATGTGAAAACAGAAGTAAAGTAATGCAGATCACAGAAAATCTATGCTGGTAAGAACTTCTTCCAGATCTCTACTTTAATCCTTTAATTAGATCAGGTTGCCTGAAGGCTTATCCAAGCAATTTTTGAGTAACTCCATCCAAAGATGTGGTATTATCTCCATCCAAAGATGGAGATTCAATGAACTTGAGCAATCTTTTCCAATGTTTGACCACTCTTATTGTGAAATATTCTTTCACAGTATTAAATTAGAATTTCCCTTGTTTCAAAGTACTTTTAGGTGGAAAAAACCCTCTTGAATAATTTCATTTTGAGGCTCACAAAATGCCATCATTCGTATTCCCAAAGGCAATGGTTCTCCATTTACAGCGAGGTATGGCTTAGAAAAAGCAGTGATGCAAACTTTCTCTGTAGAGAAGCACCTGCTGTGACATAAAGAAATGCCTCAGAGAGGCACATTGTCCCTGTATGCACTAAGCCCCTTGACATGAACAGTTCCAACATAATTAGCTTATAAGCAGACAAAAACTGCTTGGATTTTTTTGCCTTGTTTTGGAAGAAACCTTCTTTTCCAACATCACTAATTCCTCTGCTCCTTGCAAACATTGTCTTCCACTTAACCAGTGCAGATAAGAGAAATATAAAAGACCTAAAAAGCAAAGTTTACATAAACATCAAACTTCAGTCTCTTCTTCTAAGAATATTCCTTATGAACTAAATCTCCCACTTCAATTATCCTGTAGGCTCCACCTTTCCCTAACAAACCCAGAGAAAACACAGACAATGATGGTGAAATGAAGTATCATCACTAATTCAGAACTGTGTAATTAGGCCTGTAACTACTGTAAAGAATGAATTCTTTTCTTCCTGTCACACTCCTCAGATGTGATGTGCCAAGTTTTTTGAAGAGGAGAAGTTTTAAGACTAATGTCAACTCTCATGCTGGTTTTACATCAAGTTACCCCAGGTCCCTCCTGCTTGCTTAGCTTGCTTTTAAAAACGGTGATATTTTCAGTTCACTGTTGGGCACAAACATTATTTTTCTTTAAGCAGCAGACTACAACAGAAAGCTTTATGGCTCATGTAATTCTCACATCAATATGAAAAGTGGAAAGAACTTACTCGTTTTCTTTTTTCCCACCCTGAATCCACTGCTTGAGCAAATACTCATAGTAGCTGTCAGCTCTGGCTCCCAGAGTATAGACCCCCAAGTGAGTGAACTGCCCGCTATTGGTGTTTATGAACATAGGCACTAGTCCATCATTTTTCCCTGAGAGGGTGTGAACATGCTTCATCACCTCATCTACAGCTTTCTAAAAGAAAGAAAATAGCAAATGTAAATTACAGGTATAAATGATGCACAAAACCACGGCTAGTAGCTTTGGGTCGATAACAAATCTTCAACTATTCTTCCTCAAATTAGCAGCAGGGACACCAAGTTCAGCTCATGCATTATATTAAATACAGGATTTCAAACTTTCTGACTCTCAAAGCATGATATTCTGGTTACATTTAAGTACTCTGAAATAACTGTAACTATTTCCTTTCCTTCAAGTAAGGCCACTCAAAAGCCAGTACCATGGCAGTGGACCATGATCTGACTTACTCAGATTTGCAAAGTAGAAGTCCAGCTAAAATAACAACTACACAAATCATGCAATAGCTAAAACTTCTTTAACTGCACTCTTCAAAACTTTAGCTGTGGATACAGTTTAAAACAACAAAACAACATTGCCAAACAAAGAGTGGAAAATATTATTTTCTCTGACATTATTTTTATTTCAACTAACTTTTCCTTATACTGTGACCTGCTGTCAGACCCTTATCTAGCGAGTCACATTTCAGTTCCCTGGGTGCAACATCAAGTTTTGCTCTTTGCATTCAGATAATGGCATCAAGAAACCACACACAAAATTCTACAAATATTAAGCAAGGCCCAGTTTCACAGTCCTCTGTTTAGCTTACTGTTTTTTCAAAATCCGATAATGTAGTCTCAAACAAAAATGTTAATGATAAAAACTTGGGGGGAATTGAGGGAGAGTGAAGCAGTGTTCAGTTTGGGTTTGTTGTGGTTTGGTTTTGCTGTTTGCTTTGGTTTTTTTTAAAATCAAAAGCTGTTTCTGAGGGAGAAAATAATTATTCACGTTTACTACCACTTTTTGGTATTTAAGAAAATTGTTGGAATTACTTTTCCTTCCCCCATCTTGAGTTTCACGACTCATTTAACATCACTTGGAGACTAGAGAGACCACACGTACAGACGGAGAGCCAGTAGTGGTGCTGTAAAGGTAGAAAAAGAGAAAATCATCGACTGATTGTGCCGTACCTGGAATTTCTCATCTCCAGTGAGATGAGAGAGCTCCCTAAACTCCAGCTGAATACTGGTCACCTCAGCCACCGTGCTGTCAGATGTCCATCGAGGTGGATGTGCGGTGCCCCGGCCAATGTTGACATCAGAATATGGTACCTTGGAGGGGGTCTTGAATGCTGGCATAAGCCTATTCCCAATGTCTTTCTAAAGAAAATCCAAGAGCACACAAGAAAACAACAAACAAAACAAAACAAAAATAAATATATGCCCACACGCACACCCCTTTAGATTTTCTCTCACCAAGCAGACAGAAAAAGAGAGAATAGCAGCTGAGTTTTAGAAAGGCAAGAAAGCTAAGAATAAAACAGCCACTGATTTAGAGTTTCTGCTTTGCTGCTAGCATTGCTTGCCCCCTTTGTATCTGTAGTCCCTATGCAACCTGATGTAATTCTGAAATCACTGATTGCATCTAGCTAATCTAAAAGAGGTGGCTGATGCTGTTAAGACACATAGAAAGGGTGACAAAAGACAACTAGTACTCTTTGCCAACCATTTATTTTCTCTTTTGTTTCATGAACTTTATTATGGTCAGCTCATCAACAGAGGAACAGACATATAAGAATACCTGATAAAACACAGCAGGGCTCTGAGGTTATCCAGAGAGCAAACGGAAGCTCAGGCTTAAAAGATTAATGGTAAATCCCTTTCCCACCATTTTCAATATGAAACTGTTAAAAAGAATCAACATTTAACTTTCGGATGAATCTTCCCTCAGCTTTGTCCAATATGGAATACATAATCCAGTATTATTTGTAAGACTAGTCACTCACAGCTTTTTCCAGGAAGAGGCTGTCTCTGGAGAGGTGGTAGGTGCTCAGCAAGCCCCCCAGGATACGAATAGTGCTCTCAAAGAGGTTCACATCCACGTTTTTATCAAATACTAAATTGTTTGCTACCCATTTTCTTGCTTCTTCAAACTCTGCAAAGTAGAAAAGGTAGTTCAGTTAGGAACTTCTGGAATATTCCAATAGCTAGACTAGAGACATTAGTACTCCACATATCCATGACAGTTACTTATATCTGTCTACAGAGATCATAATTTTAAGCGGAAAACTAAAACAAAGAGCATATGCTGGGAGAAGTTTGACTGCCATTGGCTTAATTCTTACCCAGCATGCAGCAGAGATGCATACACACAGAAATACCTGTCAAAATAAGAAGTTCCTAAGAGTCTAAAAAAAAAGAAGAAATCAAGGAATTCTTTATTAAAATAGTCCAGAAATTGAGACCTTTTAAGTCCATTCATTTGCATTTGACTTGTCAGACAATTAGTTACACTTCTACAAGAGCCTCCTGAACTTTTTAATTAAATCTTTTTAAACCACAGCTGTTAACTACCAAGAAAACAGATAATGTTTTCAGTTAACAGCCACTAGTCCAGCAATGTCCTGGGGAGCCTGCCTCCTACTCCAGCGCTTAACCCATGAAGTCCCAACAGCCTACAATTTTTTCCCAAGAAACAAAATGGTTGTTTATCACACAACTAATTCAAAAGGAACGTAAAAAAAGCCATTTTAGATTCACCAGTCACCTTATCAGCAGCATCACTCAATGACTGCTTTTGCACAGGGTCTAACCCCGGGGTGTGTGAGTTAGCTCAGCCTGCACTGTTAGGGACATGAGCCAGTGTGAGTTCTCTCACACCTTCCAGAAACTCCTGCTTATCAGCAGGCCCAGAAGATCAATTAGTTTCCCAGAAATTGAAGGTATTCCATGGGAGACCAGCATCTAAAGGATACCTCTGTGTCCTCATAAGAAAAAACATCTCAGATGTTGGGTAAATACTGGATATTGGGTAGACTGAGAAGGAGAAACATCTTAGCTGTCAGACATTAGCACTACTGAGCAGCACAACAGAAAAAGTAAGGCTCTTTCACAGAAGCCTTAGCATTCATCAGCTTGTGAGGAAAAATGGCAATGTCAGATAGGACTTTCATTTATATAACATTTATTATTCAGAAGAAACCCCAGGAGCTAAGGGAATCAGCAAACAAACTGCTATAAAATATGAAGAAGCCTTCACAAAGAACCCATTTTCAACATACCTAAATTACTAATAATTTACTTTAAAAGCTCTATGCAGCTCACAATTAATTTTTTATGGAAAAAAAACAAAAACCCAGCACACTGTCAACTTGATGAAACTTCAAGATAGCCTGCTCAGGCCTAGAGCTGCAAACACGTCAAGGAACCACAGAATTGTCAGAGTTGGAAGGGACTCTAGAGATCATCTAGTCCAACTCCCCTGCCAAAGCAAGGTTGCCCAGAGCACATCACTCAGGAGCATCCAGGCGGGGCTTGAAGATCTCCAG
>JAOXJM010000007.1:12572431-12583229 GCA_026413425.1 Tringa solitaria | reverse complement strand
GGGGCAGCCACAGCTTCTCTGGGCAACCTGGGCCAGGCTCTCACCACCCTCACAATAAATGAGATGTAAAGAGAGGCTGGGACCACTCACTTTTCCTCTATGTTTTGAGGTTATAGCATAGAGACCAGTCACAGAAATATTGGCCTGAAAGAAACATAAGTGGACATGTGCATGTGGGAGGTCCTCGGGGAAAACAATGACAATTAACAGAAGGGCTCCCATCAGTCGAGCTCAGGACGGTGCAGCTCCCACCAGTTTGAAGCCCCACGCTTTGGTGAGGCCACAGCACCAGCCCGGCAGCAGAAGACACTGTGCCCCGACAAGAGGAGGATGCACCACACAGCATGGCTCCTCCTGCCAGCCCACCAGGAAGGTGAGCACAGCCAAGGAAAACCTCAAACAACTGCTGACTCTCAGGGGACAGAGAAGAGCTTTTGAACCCCTGAGACACTTTTGACTGCCAGCATCTCTCATCCTCTGCATCACATGTACATGGCCCTGGGCAGGCAACACAGGAACACAGGCCTGAGAGTACATAACTGAAATCTGTGAGAGGACGTGTGTGAGTGAAAAGCAACTTAAGGGGCTGTGTAAATAAACCCTTCCATAAGATCTGGTGCTGAATTTTGGTACTCAGCAGCATCTACTTGTCCCACACAATTCCTCCACAAAATCACAGAATCTCTCACCTGCTTCTCCGCTGACCCCCAGCCCTTTGTCACTGCCTGTGCTAACAGTTCTCTGTACCTTCGCTGGGGCAGAGGAGGGACCTTATCAGGGTTATCAGTGGGCAGGGGACATTATCAGAGGAACAGGGAAGAGTGCTATGTAGCGATGTACATACGCATTCAGGTCCACAACCTGACTGTGGTTTTGTAAAAGCGATTACTTCCAGACCAGGATCATAGCCCAACAGGAAAAAGAAAGCATTGAAGTAACTGCTTTAAAACCACTGCTTTAAGTGCTGGCACTGAGCTCACCTTCAGCTGTGCCCAACCGTTCAGTGAAAACACATCCTTTAACCCTTTAAATTTGGAATTCACCTCACACTAGATTTCTAGATAAAAATGAAAATACGGTGTTTTTCTGAGCATTTCATGATTAAAAAAACTAAACAAGCAAACAATTCTGGTAGATATGAACACTCCACACAAAGAAGCTGAGGTACAATTTAACAGAAGCCTGAAGCATGCTTTCCATTTTTAGTATTTACTTTCCTGTCACAGGAAACTACTGATTCACATAGCTTAAAGGCACATTAGAAAACCCAGCAGCTTTTATATGGGTGCCAAGAGAAAAATATGGGGTGAATAGGTAAGGAAGGAAGAATGTCCACTTCTGACCTTCGCTGGGTTCAGCACTAAACACCAAAAAGAAAGGACAATCTGTCATTTGCAAAAAATTATTTACTTCCCTACTGATTGTTCTATAAATAGAGCCCCATTTAAAAAGTGCCTGTCAATGGGAGCCCAAGCAAAAGCGGCACCACAGCAATCCCTCCTCACCTACACAACAGCTGCAAACGCCTGACTCAGATCCAGATCACTCAAATCCACTTTAAATAAAAGAAAACCACGCACCACCCACAATTAAACTCCCTCCCCTCAGTAAACTGAGTTGAAAAGCTTGGGGAAAAAAAATAAACAGGATTGCAGGCAAGAACAGAGTCTCTGTTTTCTGATGAAAAATACATCCCACAATGTCAGCCCCTTTCAGGAGTTACCCTCTGCTGAGTTCCACATCCCCCTGAACATCCAAAGTGTGGGCACTGCAGCCTCCAGCCGTGCTGTCAGTGACACTGTCTCAGTGTCCTGCAGCTGTGGTGAAACACCCATGACATGTAGGGACAAAGACAAGTGTATTTTCCTCATGGACAAGAAACACAGACAGACACATAGAAATCACCATAATGTCTTTATTATAAAAATGCTTAGATGTCCAAAAGTTTCTGGAGTACTACAGGTGTCCCTTTGTGTCAGGTACTTTTTTCATTTCATAATGCAAAAGAATAATTTTGTTACATACAGGACAGTTTTTTAACTTCTTTTTAAAGTTCTCTCAAAATTCTTTCCATGTTCCAGTTTAAAATGTTAGGAGTCAGAAAAAAACCCATCAGACAAGGCATTCAGCATTCTAATTCAGCCTCTCCTTGAAAACAACCTCTATAAACATGTCAGCAGCTCAGTGTACACACGATTAAAGCGCATGGGAACCAGTGTTTCAAAAGAGAAAGCACTTTAGCAAGATCAAAAGAAATATCCTTTCTTTATAGCACAGTGCAATTTAAAAGGAGCATATGCCTGAATTGACAAGCAATACTCACAAAGATGCAACACAATTTGCTCTCAGATATAAAACTTGACTGACAGGAACAGAATGACCCATAAAACACTGCGTGAAAATAATTACAGAATTGTTTGTCAAGGACAAATACTTAATTTATACTAAAATGAGAATTACTGGCTGCACATGCTGAATGAGGTAATCAGAACTGTCATTAGTTGGTCTGCATGTGCAGGAGGCTCATTACTCAGGTGCATGCAGATACACTCTCTACCTGAAAGATCTGCCATTGACACAGATGCTTTATTTGGCAACCACAAGCCTACTTACAAACTGTATTTACTCTCAAAGCCATTTTTATACTTCCCCAACATTTTGAATACAGTTTCAGGTCAGGAATTACAGAAAGCCATGCAAGTTATTCAAAAGATTTATGGTTAATAAAATAGCATCAGCAATTCCTCCACAGAAGCAGATGCATGAAATAACAACGTTCCAGGTGAGGCATCTTCCTCACCACCTTCCCTAACAACCCGTTTGCTCCTCAAGCAAAGGCCCCCCAGCAGCACACCTGGAGCACCCCCACAGAGGGCAGCAGGACTGCTGGCGCCTGCCTGGTAGGAGCTTGCGGGGCAGCGTCCAAAAGCTGAACAGAACGATCCGTTGTAGATCACGCACACCCTGGGGATCCCGGCCACCCTGGGGACCCCGGCCACCCTGGGGACCCCTTGGCCAAGGCCAAATTCACAGGCTACAGATGCTCTAGCAACTAGCATCCTTAATTAGCTCTCACTTTACCTTATGGTTAGTAGTATATTTAAAAGGAAGGCACCTAAATAATTATTTCATAAGGGAAAGAGTGCTGGAAAACTAGCTGGCCAAAAACTGTAGAAACAGAGGCTGGTGTTTTACTGTGTACACTGGTTATGCTGAGATTAAGTCTTTTTTCGGTTTTGGTTAAGCATTAAATTCTACCTCTTGTTACTTTCAGGTAGTTTTAAAAAGAGTCCCCTTTGAGGGATATGGTATACATTAAACAGAAAACTGAGAAGTGAAATACATTTCTGTTATAGACAGGAAGAGCAGAAGGTTGTTGTGAAAAAATTTCTCATCATCTCTTTCTTTCTTTTTTTTTTAATTAAAAAATACAGGTCACTACAGCTTTAAAGAGCAATCTGTCTAAGCTGCGTATTTACTTATGTTTTCTTGGAATGGCACCAGCAAGCCTAGACATACAAACTAGTCTGTTCTGCTTGGGAGTCCAAACCTCACGCAGTGCTTACACACAGCGGCATCCCTACCTGCAGCAGACTCCTCTGGGTGATCTGGTTGGAGGATGCAATTGCTGAATTGGATCTTCTAACCAGCACAGGATTAGGGAAAAGATGGACCAACCTGATTCTTCAGTTGTGGGCACAATTTCAAAACAAAACCAAAAAAATCCTCAACCCCACCAGCACAAGGAAGATACCTAACAAGGCACTGAAGAGATTTAATCTTCTTGAAAGCAAAGCTGATTTATTAGGCTATGACTGGCTCTTTTAAATAATTGTATGCACAGCAAATAAGAAATATAAAATCTGTTTGGTGGCTGCAAGGTATTAATCTTCATTCACATCCAAGGTTACAAAATACATTGAGGTAAAAGGCACAGCCTTCAAAGTTACCAAACACAACTGGTGAGCACACACGTGTGTGTAAACACAACTGCTGCAAGGATTTGGCATCAATCTGATACTGTGAAGCAATTTTTTTTTTATAATGCACTTCATACCGACATTCTATTAATGTCAGTTCTTTTAGTGGATCTGACAGACAGATATCTCATTTGAGGGGGGAAAGGCCTCCCTCCTCTTCAAGAATTTCCTAGCATTTCCACTTTGTTTTCATCAAGTACAAAGGGAGAAGGAAAGTCTTTGTTCTTCATGTACGCCTCCAGACCCTGAGGATGTGTGAAAACAGCACCGTTAGGTCATAAATGCATCAGATCGGTTACCTACACTATTTTTAAGTCTACGTAACATCCTAACAAAGTTAAAAGGTCACAGGAAGTACAGACCACAGCAACAGTTTCCCCAGTGCAGAGATGGAAAGCATTTCAGCCTCAAGCCTGAGGTTCATGAAGGACAAGCACCAACGAACCGTAAAACAATGGATCTCAGAAGCAAACTTCCTGGGCATGGGAAAGTGTGTACTCACATTAGAACAATCCTAACAAAGTAATGACAACTTAAATTGCCTTGTTTTCATTTTGTTCTTACAACCCAGTTGTAACTCATCGCAATTGACTGTGATGAGTTTGCTACCTGCATGTGGAAACCTAGCGAAGATGTCAAGTTTTATGACCGGCCTTCCCCACAGCACCCACACATCCTCCTGCAATCCACTATTTCCTACCCTGTCTGTCCAACACAGGGAAGCACTTCTTCTCACTACTAAATGGAATCAATTACTTTCAGAGGGAAAGTTGAGAATCTGTTCTTTAAAGCCAATGCACATATCACACTTCTTCAATATTCACTCACCATGACAGAGGGGCACAAATTATCATAGAACTGAACAGAGTGATCCCGTGGATTTTGTAATTTCAATGTTCTGTACTTGTCATTCAGGTGATCTTAAACTATTTATGGGTATCAATGAAACTGGGCAAGCTTGTTGCAAATCTCATTTAGAGATGGCTAAAACTGAGAGTGAACAAACTGCTGAAGAGTAAACCACAGTGGAATGGAATCAGAAACAGAACTCAGAGCCCAAGTCCTAATTCCCTTGATCTTACCATTTCTCAGCAAGCCTAGGCTAAAGAAATCCCCCATGTTTGGAAGGAAATCAGATGCATACCTGCACACTCTTAAAAATACCTCCACAGATAGTCATTCTCACCTCTCCAAAGTAAGACACTAATGGAGAAATCTCACACACAGCTGGAGGATCTTCAGTTCCTGAGAGACTAGAGAAGAGAACACAAGATTAACTTCTTGCTATGCTTAAAAAATAGTGCATCTTCTTCAAAACGTCATCAAGAACAGGATATCCAGAAGGATAAGACATTTGTTATATTCACATGCACCAGACATTATTCAAACATGAGGTGTGAAAATAAAACAAAATTAGCAGGTCCCAAATACTTCTTATCAAAACAAGAACGTTGCTTTCACAGAGGTGCTTTTCAAGTAAAATGAACAGCTTGTGGGTTTATTAAACTATGAGTTGATGAAGTAATAGCCTCACAGAGTAAAAGCAGCTTCCCATTCAGTGTGATGCAGGAACTATCTGCACTGGTAATTGCTGTAATAGCTGATCCCTAAACCCACCTGAGAATCTTGCTGGGCTTTAAGAACTGGGGCCATATTCAGAAAAGCTGGTGAGGACTACAAATTACAATTCCTTGGGCTGGCTAAATGCAAATAATGGAAAAGGTTGCCCCTGCCTAATGAGCTCCAATAGGAGGAGTCAACTCTCAACCCCAAAGGGAGGAATCTCTGCCAGAGGTAAAGCCCAGAGCACTGTGCACCACTGTCTAGAGCACCCACAATGATGAATGGCACAGGAGCTGTAACGAACATTACTCAGACATTACTCTGCATGTTCAGAAAAGACCAGCTAAATGAAAATTACACCAAGTCACCCTGTGATCAAACCAATGCCTGGTTTTGTAGAGTACAGCACATGCCATTAGCTGGCTGGCATAGTTGAGCAGCCACAGGCAGAGAAGCAGCAGAGAAGGATACAGAAGGATACCTGAGTTTCTCTGGTATCCAGCAACCATTTTCATCCAGAAATCTGGCCCCAGCCTTGAGAGCCCAACGGTAATGCTGGGCCAGGAGGGCTTGCCGAGCAGTGGTAGGAGTGTCTTTGTCAGCTATGTCTGCATTTTTAAGTGGCGAGAACTCATCTTCTCTCAAAACTTCAAATACCACAAAATTCCTATCGACAAAGGGGAGAAAACAATGATAATGAAAAGCAAAGCTAGGCATCAGCCCTGCCAATACAACTTTAATGGGGACAGCCTCATATATATTTTAGGAAGCAGCGATGTATGCAGCCTGGGGCAGTCAAGCTAAGGAAAACCCACCTCCCATCTGAAAAAGGAAGAAGTACCAGGGCTGTAGGATGGAAAAACACAACAAGAAGCCCAGTCTCTTTGGGAACCTAACAGCAGCCTCATGACCCTCCAGAGCAAGGCAGGCTGGAGAGAACAGTGGTGCCTGGAGCTTGGACCCAGCGCGCTGCTGTGTGGATCACGTCAGAGCTCCATAGCCCTGCTTTGAGAAATGGCCACTCCACTTAGGAGTCTGTAGGCAAGGATCAACTGAGGACACCAATTCCCAGGGACAAATAAGAAATAGTCACAGTTGAACGTTAGGTACAGCTGTTTACCAGAAACGGGAATGCAAATTTAAAAAATCCCACAGCAGCATCTGTGCGTTTCTGCATTTCTTGTGTGAAGAGCAGCTGCCAAGCTGGTTTTGCAGTGTTATTAAAAAAGCACAAGGAATCACTGCTTGCAAATGAGTCCTTCCAAAGCTCAGAATTCAGCACGGTTTCCATCACACTGGTTTTGCCTTTGGTATGATGCTTCTTTACTGAAGGCATGTCAGTTCAAACCTTGAGCTCTCCATCTTAAAGTAATCCCCTAAAAAGAAAAATACTATCCCCAAAGAAAGATAACTCAGTTTGCCTGAGGTCTCTTTTTGCCATTTATTTAAGCCTAAACCAGAATCTTTACAGCTGAATTTGAGACCTTGGAAAATAGGTTTTATAAGAACACTTATGCTAAATTCCTAAATTATTAACATTCCACATTCCCTGAACACAACGTACTCCTGACTGCGCTAACACTACAGCACAGCGCTCTCAGCTATGTTTTAGAGCTTGACAAGTCAACACTGAGAGCTCCCACAGGAACAGTAACTCAGCCCCATGGTACTTAAGCAACCTGGGTTTGGAGCACAAAGGGTGTGAGCTTAGCCCTGGCTGACACCCACCAAACCCCTTGCCATGGAAGCCACAATCCTGAAAGACCCCATTTCTGTGGGTCTGAATACTCTAACATGGGCTTGTATTAAATGTTGGCTTTGTGCTTGATGTTTTTTTTTTCTTTTCTTTCACAGGGCTGGCAGAGGCCAGGCCAGGCAACTCATCCTCAGTGGAACGAACAGTTCTGGGTGCATGGTCAGAGCAGTCTGGCTGCTGCCAAGCACTCTGTGACCGCACCTCTGTGAGCCTGTAGCATTACTGTTGTGCTGGAGCTCAGTGTAGATCCGACAACCTTTCTAAAAACCCACAAACCATGCACTCCCTGGCAAGGTCTGTTACAACCTACAGTCATTCAAACAAACATTGAGAAAGGGAGGAAAAAAATAAAATCATGTCTGCCACTAACTTAGAGAACTGGAACACATCAAACACAAACTTCTCCAGCTTTATCCCGTTTGGTTTTAGCGGTTTTACCAGATTTCCCTCCTCGTCAATGTAGGGCACCTTCTTTATGGCTACGTGATGCCTTAGCTGCGGCTCATATTTCCTGCAAAAGGAGAAGAAACAAGTTCATTTACTTTGTGCCCATTTACAAAAAAGTAGTACTCTTCTGGGAAGCAGATTACTGCTCTGGGTCATCTCTCAACTGTTGTGCCTGTTGCTCTCTCTAAATTGATCCAAGTCACATCCAGGGAACACTGCAATAAGCAGAGCAGTGCAGCCAGCCGCACTCCCTGCACCAGTGGGACATGACAGGATAAAGTTAAGAGGAGAGGGAGGACCTATCGTCGAGCTGAAATTGCAGGCAGGGATATAAAAAGGTAACCCAAATTGTTACCTGACTGGTTTGACAATGGACCAGAGCAGATCCCTCACACAGGGATGGATCAAGCTCCTCAGGAAGGTCATACAGCTGCTCACTGAATACCCATTACCACATCCCCATCTCCCAACACCAAAGTGCAGAGTCCTCCCTCAGCTTCACCTCTCCCCCAAGCTCTGTTATCCCAAGGAATGACACGGGTGACATTCCCATTGAAAATCCTCAGCATGGGGCTGCATCACAGACCGCATCACTGACCACACTGCAGCCCACGCAGCTGCTCACCCTTGCAGGCCCAGGAAGGTCACACACTGGTATAGCTCAGTTGATTTAGCTACAGCAACACATGCAACCGCTTCATCGGGGAAGACCTGAAGAGCACACTGGGGCTGCCAGAAAGGGCACGCAGCTGTTTCGAACTGTTTGGAGGAGAGAGGAGGCAAAGAGCAGAGCAGGAGGCACCATAACTGAAATTATAGAGTGGGAAACAGGAACAGCCCTCTGTTGGTGGCATTTCTGCACCACACAGCTGCCTAGCAGGTCCGCTGGAACTTACTGGGCCACCAGCTCCAGGAACTCAACCGTGAAGAAGTGGTTGCAGATATTGCCAGTGCTGTACATCAGCCCCCCATCGGGGCTTCGCTGCTGCGCAGTCTCCGGGCTGATCTCACTGTACTCCACCACCTGGTAGAGCCCATCCACACAGCACACCACCCCAACAGGCTCTGTGGGGTAGGCCTTCTCCACCACCTGCAGCCACAGGACAGAGGGCTATGACAAGGAGAAAGAAAATCCCAGCGCTACTCCAACTCCCACGTACAAAGGATCCTACAGGACTGCTGGATGTTGATGCTCCAGTGCCTCAGGAGCACGGGCAGAGCAGTGCTGGGTGTACGGAGTAGCCTGGAGTCACATTTTGCCCAAAACCTGGGCATAACACCTAGTACTCAACCATTTATTTGCACAGTTGCTCAGAAGAAAAAACAGTTAAAAGAAATCAGCACACTGTGGGGCATTTTTCTTATCAAGGACTGGGACCTGGCATTAAATGAAAGTTGTCTGCAGCTATTAGCCTTCAGTTCCCTGTTTGCATGAAGAGTGTTAATGATTAAAGTAATATAAACCTCTCCTCAGCCACCTGCTGTTTCAGGGTGATATCCTGGTTTGAGGCAAGACAGAACCAATTTAGTGGCCAGCTCAGCCCAAACAATGAGAGATGACAAACCAGGCTGATTTGGCTTTCCCCATCTTCCACAGAGCCGCATAAGGAAAGCCTCCATTAGACTTAAAGGTGGATTCAAAAAAACACAACCCAGTCCAATACAGCTTCTATATAGCCCAAGTGCCTTTGCAGAAAGGGCAGGGCATAAAGGGGAACCAATTCCAGTTTGTAGTCTCCTGTGCTGCCACAGTCCCTGCTCCAATTGAAGCTTATTTTCCACAGTACTCTGGGAAGAGGGGAGGAGGACACCCACAGGCAGGTACTTTGAACGCAATGCAGGTAGCAAGCGGCTCCTGCAAACATGCTTGGAGTGAGCTGCTGTTGGGCAGAAGTCTGAACACCCCAGTTCATCTAAGCTCATCCTTGCCAGCAGCTTCCCACCCTTAACTCCCCGCTGGAAAGTGGCCCAGCTCAGCACCACCTCACCTTTGCACCACAATCTGCCCCTCTGGAAACACAGAAGCCTATGAAGACAGGATCTGCCATTTTCACGAGAATGTTGTCCACACAGTATACGTGAACATACTGGATTCCACGCTGCTTCATGTCGTCCAAGATCTTATTATCCACCAAAGCACGGTATAAGCCACCATTGCCATCTATAATGCAAAAGAAAGTCCAGGTAAATTAGTGACTTTTGCAGCTTTCTTTGCAGCTAAGATCAAAAGCTGAAGTCCTGAACAAACTTTCCTTAATGGCAAAGCAGGAAATGAAAAAAGGCAAGAAAGAGGATCTGGGAAACTACAGGCTGGTCAGCCTGACCTCCATCCCTGGAAAGATGATGAAACAGCTCATTCTGGGCGTCATCTCAAAGCATACGGAGGAAAAGAAAGCTATCAGAAATAGTTAACACGGATTCACCAAGGGGAAATCGCGTCTGACTAACCTGATAGCCTTCTATAATGGCATGACTGGATGGATAGACGAGGGGAGGGCGGTGCATGTTGTCTACCCTGACTTCAGCAAGGCTTTTGACAGTCTCCCACAGCATCCTCATAGGTAAGCTTAGGAAGAGTGGGTTAGAAGAATGGACAGTTAAGTGGATTGAAAACTGGCTGAAAGACAGAGCTCAGAGGGTCGTGATCAGTGGCGCAGTCCAGCTGGAGGTCTGTAATGAGCGGTGTTCCCCGGGGGTCAGTACTGGGGGTCCAGTCCTCTTCAATATATTTATCAATGACCTGGATGAAGATCCCTTCAGGAATGTACCCTCAGCCAGTGTGCTGAAGATAAAAAAACTGGGACGGATGGATGACACCCCAGAAGGCTGTGCTGCCATACAGAGAGACCTGGACAGGCTGGAGAATTGGGTAGAGAGGAACCCGATGAAACTCAACAAGGGCAAGTGTAGGGTGCTGCACTTGGGGAGGAATAACCCCATGCACCAGTACAGGTTGAGGGCTGACCTGCTGGAGAGCAGCTCTGAGGAAAAAGGCCTGGGAGTCCTGGTGGACAACAGGATGCCCATGAGCCAGCAATATGCCCTTGTGGCC
>JAOXJM010000007.1:12544425-12555121 GCA_026413425.1 Tringa solitaria | reverse complement strand
ATGTGCTCTGGGCAACCCTGCTTTGGCCGGGGAGTTGGACTGGATGATCTCTAGAGGCCTCTGCCAACTCCAACAATTCCGTGATATTATTTTCTTTAACGATTGGTCGGGATCTTTTCGTTTCCTGTGTGAATGGGTGCACAGGCTGTTTTCTTCTTCCATTGCTGTCTTTTGAGCAGGGGGTACCGTTTGGGTGGGCGGTCAATGAGTCGGTGGCCACGATCTCCCCCTGCAGGGGCTCGGATGACGGTGGGATGGAGGAGGAGACACCTCCATGAGTCGGCCCCGCTCTCGGCCGGGAGAGGGGGCGAGGGGGCGAGAGGGCGAGGAGGGACTGGGAGCCCCTCGTCCCCTCTCCCGGCCGAGAGCGCGGAGGGTTTCACGGAACTCAAACCGCCGTCCTCCCCCTCAGCCAATGGCCGGCGCCGCCGCCCGCCGCCAACCAATGAGAGCCGGGAACCTCCCGCCTCCAACCAATAGGAGCGCGGGGAGGGCGGGGCGAGTAACGCTCGGGAGCGGTGGTGGAGGCGGCGGCAATGGCCCCGGAGCGCGGCGACCGGTCGCTCGCCCCCGCCGGTACCGAGGGGCTCCCCCGGGTGTTCCTGCAGAGCCTGCGGACTCTTTTTGATATCCTGGATGACCGGCGGCGGGGTTACGTGCACCTACGGGAGATCGAGTCCCGCTGGCGGGGAGCGGAAGCCCGGGAGCTGCCCGCCGGGGTGATGGAGGGCTTGCGACGGGCGGCGCCGGCCAGCGGGTACCTCACATTCGAGCGGTTCGTCCTGGGCCTGCGCGCCGCCCTGCCCGGTGCTGACCCCCCGCTGGAGAGCAGCGGCGGGCGGCGGGGCGCGGAGAAGCCGCCGAGTCCCCGCGGTGCCGAGGAGCGGCGGGGGAAGAGCGGCGGACAGCGGGAACCGGGACACGGCCACCCTCGCGCCCGAGGTGAGCCCACGGGATCGGCTGAGAGCGCGGGGGGCGGGGAGGAACCTGCGGGTATCACCCGAGGGGCGGGCGGCACCAAAGCCTGGGGCTCCGCCGTTGGTAGCGGGCTGGGAGCCCGGGGCTTGCTCCGGTCCTCGGGCAGCGCGTCCCCCTTCCCTCGAGCCAGCAGCAAGCTCCCCCCGCGGGTCTGGGGTGAAACTCCTCCTAAGGTCCTGCAGGTCTCAGTCTGGCTGGGGTGAGCTCTGAGCCGGGCTGGGGGAGACACAGCTGCTGCCCTGCCCGCCCGGGGTCTGTGCTCCCCTCCACGGCTCTCCTTGCCTGGGGGCTTGGCTGTTTATGGGGATGACAAGAAGAATTAAGGGCTTTACCATAACGTGTCCGTGGTGGTTGAACCCCTGGCATAAAGTTTGCAGGTGACCTTCCTTGGGGGTGGGTGTTCTCAGGGGGTCGCTGGTCTTCCAGGAGCCCTGTGGCTTTGCTGGAGTAAGAGCTGGGGTCAGGGAGTGCCCTGTGCCTGGGTGGGCACCTTGCTGTGGCTCTGCCCCCTCAGAAAGGCTTGGTTCACCATTTTGTCTACATTCTAGACCAAAAAAAGTAGTGAAACCTGATCCAATTTTTTTGTTTGTATAATTCCACAGCACTATTTACAATAGTAAATAATTCAGCAATAATTAAATGGGAAAGTAGCATCAGAGAGATGCTGTCTGCAGAGCTCACCCCCAGGTCCCTGTGGACTCTGCCCCTTCCTTGGGGTCCCTATGTGGGGTCTGCCAGGGTCCCCCCACCCCTGGGTGGCATGCTGACCTCGGCAAGCGGGAGACTGTCACTGGCATCTTGATTTGTGGCTGGGCAGTAGGAGACATTATGGGGAAGCCTGGCTTCTGGACTTGCCTGGTGTAGGTAACAATTCTTTATCTAGATTTGTGAAGTGCTTTGACATCTATGGACACAAAGGTCTGTGTGAGGAGCTGGTGTTTGCTATTGCAACACTTGAGCGTGATGACTTCCTCTGCCTTGGGAAAGTTGTCTGGGCTGGTTTGCCTTCCCTTCCCACCCGCAGCATCCCAGTCCCTTCTTCTGCTGGGTGGAGGAGAAACTTTAACTGTGGCAGAGATTCTCTGCTTTCCAGTTTGCCTCCAGACTAATCACTGGAGCTTCATCTAAGGGAATATTATTAAGCAGGCTGGCTCTTCTGTCGTCAAGAGTATAAATCTGGAAAAACCTGAAAAAAAATCCTGCTCGGTAAATAAACATCAGATTGAAAACTCTGCCCTGGGAAGGAGCAAGCAGATGACTACAGCAGCTTTCTGGTTGCGGAGGATCTTTCCTTTAGAGGCTGATGTTACACTGATGTCTGGAGCCTGCGGGCAGGGTTAGTGCCTCAGCCCTCGCTGCCAGCTTCCCGCAGTGCAGGGTGGTGTTCTGCCAACAGGCCTGAATTTCAGGTTGATTCAGCAGTTTAGCAAATGTTATTCTGTCTCTTTATGTCTGGATTCGGCACAACTGCCCAGTGCTCCCTGCCACCGGGGAGGGTTTCCTGGGGAGTGGTTGAACCAGTAGATATTCTCCTCAGCTGGCTGCGAGGGAGCTGGGCATCGCCGTGGCAGGACATAGCTCTTTCTCGCTGTAGAGAAGTGTGCCTGGTGCTGAGAGTTGCCCGTGGATCCAGGAAGCCCTGTTTCCATTACAGTTGTATTGTTTGGGCTTGAGGCTCCAGCTGTACGAGGTAGCTTCTGTAAGAACCCAATCAAGGGCAGGGAGATGGCATACCAGTGCTCATCGGCTGCAAAGAGTCTGAGGAAGCTCTCCCTGTCTGTGTTTTGGGGGAAGGAGGTGCTCACAGGATGCCACCCTAGCTCCACTTTCTGGTCCAGCAGGGCATCTGCATGTGTCAGAGGTGATTTGGATGTGGAATCGGGGCAAGATGG
Organism: Tringa solitaria; assembly: GCA_026413425.1. NCBI lineage: Eukaryota > Metazoa > Chordata > Aves > Charadriiformes > Scolopacidae > Tringa > Tringa solitaria. The sequence continues at coordinate 12,552,251 of JAOXJM010000007.1, read as the reverse complement.
CAGAGTTTGGGGCCAGGTGATCCTCCTGGTGCGTCCAGGGGTGCAGTGAGCCAGCAGGACAGCGATTCTGTCCCCTCTTCCCTGCTAACCTCCACTAGCATATGGGCAGAAGTGCTTCTGAAGAAGTCGCTGCTCAGTCAGCTTCCAGCTACTCAGAAGCATTCATCAGCCTGGTGGTATCGGAGCAGCCCATGAGCCACTGCTGGGCACCAGCCACAGTCTCTGGGGAGCCAACAGCATCTGCCAGGCACAAGGCAGATGAGATTGATATTGAAGAGCCTGGACTCGGAAGTCACTGCGATGGCTTCCCTACCACTGGTGCCTAGTTGGCCTGTCATAGTAGCGTCCGAGTGTCTCGATGTTGGGGTTCTTTACCCCTGTGGTTCCCCTGAGAGGTGAGACCTGGGGAAGTTAATACACAGAGCAGAAAGTGCCTTGCCAGGAGGTCAGTGATGGCCCTGGGTGCTGCCTCCTCCCCTAGCCCAGCACTTGCATTTGCTGCTGGGGTGGCCTAGCTCTGGCAGCTGCCTGGAGAGCTGGTGGCCCCGCAGGAAGGAGGTGATGGTTCAAGATCATCTAATCCAACCATCAACCTGACTGACAAAAAAACCCATCATTAAACCATGTCCCCCCTTGTCATCCCGACTTTTGAACACCTCCAGGGATGGTGCCTCAACTACTTCCCTGGGCAGCCCATTCCAATGCTTGATAACCCTTTCAGTGTAAAAATTTTTCCTAATATCCAACCTGGACTTCCCCTGGTGCAACTTGAGGCTGTTTCCTCTAGTCCTGTTGCCTGTGACTTGGGGAAAGAGACCCCCAAGTCTCTTTTCAGGGAGTTGTAGAGAACAAGGTCTCCCTTCAGCCTCCTTTTCTCCAGGCTGAACACGCCCAGCTCCCTCAGCCTCTCCTCATAAGACTTTCTCTCCAGACCCCTCACCAGCCTTGTTGCCCTTCTCTGGATCTGCTTCAGCCCCTCAATGTCTTTTTTTGTGGTGAGGGGCCCAAAACTGGGAACCCCACTCGAGGTGGGGCCTCACCAGTGCCCAGTACAGGGGGATGATCACCTCCCAAGTCCTACTCACCATGCTGCTCCTGAAACAGTTATCGTCTGGGCCATTGCCAAAGACAGGGATGTAAATGTGTAAAACGCCCATGAGGTGTCATGGTCCTGGGCACTTGCTCTGGCTGGAGAATGCTGGGTTTGGGCCCTGCAGGGAGAGGGAGGCTCTGGGAGGGAGGAGGCCCATATCTCATGGCAGGATCTCTTCCAGCGCTGGTGAGCTGGTCGTGCTCTTTGCCTAAGAAGAACTGATCCCAGCTCATTAGTGGCATCCTATTTTAGCCACTACATTGTCTGCTTGGGTGCGCGGAGCTCAGTTGTTTGACCAGGAATCACCTTCTTATCAAAGGCTCAACTCAGCCTGGCATTTCCAAGTAACATCAGCAAAAACCTTCTTACTGTGTTGTTTTTACCCTGCAGCTCTTCCCAGAGGTGCTCCTGGCTTTGCTTTGGGATCCTGCCTTTTGAAGCTACCCTTGGTTTTGAGGCTATTCCTCAGCTTCCCAAGTAGGATGTGCTACAGGTCTGCTGGGAGAACATGTATGTGGTTGCACCGGTCTTGCTGGGTTCGTCCCAGGTAGATACGGATGCGTGAAAAAAACAGAATGAATGGGCGATATCAAAGACTTTGTGTTTATTGATGTGCCAGGGATCTGTGCTGAACCGCTTGCTGGTCGGAGAAGTGGGATGCCATGATGGACCAGAAGGAGCAGCACAAAGTGGCAGGCTGAGCAAGGTGCTTGTGTAGCCTTCCCTGCTGCCCCTTGAGCCCGACTCCAGCTCCCATGGCAGAACCAGTGCAAACGTGGCAGCACAGTCAGCCCCAGTGTGGGGCAACGCTCCCAGACCTTGGTGCCTTCAAGCTGAGGGGTGGCTCCTGTGGCCATGGCTGCCCTCTCCTGCCCCATCCCCCTCATCCATCATGTCCATGTGCTCAGCTGACAAGATTTGTGGAGGAGCAGGCGGTGGGGTGCCCTGTATTGGCACTCACTGCCCTTGGTGCCCATACAGCAGGGAATGTGCTAGCCCTGGGCCAGGCAGCTTTGGCACCTGGGAGCTGGTATGTGCCCAGCCTGTGGGAGAAGGATGTGGCAATGGGTGGCGGTGCCTGGCAGATACCTGGAGAGTGGTCCTAAGGAGGAGATGTTTTCCCCAGCTGCCTCACTGCCTGCCTTCGCTTGGTCTTGTTTGAAAGCCAGATTGGGAAAGAAACTCTTGAGAAAAGCTGCACACAGAGAGCGTGGTGAGCTGCAAGAGTGAGGGGGTGAGCATGAGGCAGGGTCTGCAGGGCACCGGGGCAAAAAGGGAGGTGCAGCCGCCTTGCTGCCCAGACACGTCTGGGGAGGGTGCTGGCTGCACCCTCGGCTGCACTAGTGCTGTGGTTTGGAGCTTTTCCATCTCGTCCAGAAGCAGGGATGTGAGCTGGCTTGGCTGGGGCTGCAGGGCTGTGTTTTTGGCAAGTTTGCCTGAGTAGGTGATGTGGGGCTTGTACTGACTTTTCTGCAGGTGCCTGGCCAATACCTGCTTTGGCGTCCAGGTAGGAGGTGTCTGATCCAGCCTAAAACCTGCCAGTATGAACTTAATCTGCAAAAATAGGTTATGCGTGGATTTACACCAATGTCACGTATTTGTAGTAGATCTGTCTTGCAAGACAGAATGTTGGGATTTTAATAAAATTTTGGAAAACCTATGGCCTGATTTACTCTATGCTTAGCTCACAGACACAGGGTCTGGGGGGGTACGTCTGCACAGCCAAGCCCATCACCAAGCAGGAGCTGCCTCCAGGAGGAGTCATGTTCCTGGCAGAGCCTGTGCCAAGCAGGACTCAGGGGTCCCGTAAGGACAGGATGAGGGTAGGCAGTATTATTTATGGTTTAACTACCTGTGACGGGACTGAATCAGCATTGTCTGGAAGCTGCCTGCTTTTTGCAGAAGATGACCACTGAGGTCCATTGCCAGCCTGGCGCAGTCAAGTCGATTGTTGCTGAAACCTGTCCTGCCCATACACGGATGCAAGTAGGTGCTCAAGCCATTGCTTTGCTCAGCTGCTCCCTGCCACATCTATTTGTGAGACCATCCTGCAGATAGAAGTCCCCAAGGAGCAGCCGTTGGGAGGTTTCTGTTGCAACCAGCTGGTGGCCTCATGCTTTCCTCTGTTACAGGTGGTGATACTAAGGCTGCTGGGCAGTCCTGGGGAGAAGGCAGCCATCCAGGGGCTGGGGACACTCGGAAGCATCAGAGGGGACGTGCAGAACACCGCAGACACACCATCACCAATGGCGTGGACTTCAGTGTGGTAAGGGGACAGCCCAGTCCCTCACTGGTGACACCACCTCTATTTGGGCTGTGGCTCCTCCTTGCCCAGCCTGCACATGTGAGCTGTGGGGTGTCAGGCACATCCTGATATTTTGGATACAAAGCTCCATTGATGTATGTGGAGGTACATCCGAGACTCTTTCTGTCCCGAATCATGCCAGACAGGGAGGAGGCACATGTTCCCCTGCCTTCCCCCAGCGGGGTCAGCCCACGGAGTCAGTGTTTGACTGCATGGGTGCCTTCCCTGTGGGCAAAATCTTGGGCAGGGAAAGACAGACATGTAGGTGTACGAGCTGGTGGGTCTCTGGGCCTTTCAAGCACTCCAGCGAGGGTCGGGTATGCTCTGTGCTAGTGAGCGGTGGTGCTGGGCTGTGTCCCCTGCCAGATGTTCTCTGCAGGGCAGGGCTCAAGCATGCTGATCCTCCTGGCTCCCAAGAGACTTTTTGCCAGTAATGCAGAGAAATCAGCATTGAATTTAGCTGGGCAGCCAAGGATGGAGGGATCCCCACTGCTCCTAAGTGGGATGGAGGAGCTGCGTGGACAGGTTGCCCAAAGGCTCAAGCTAAATTTTCCTGGGAAGAACACCAGGACCCCACCTACAGGATGAGCTCCATCAGGTATTGGAGCTGCTGCCGAGGCTGTGGCTGTCACCTCTGCACTTCCACTGCTTGTGCCCTGGTGTCACCCAGCTCCGTGAGCCAGCAGGGCTGAGCAGTGGCACAGGTAGCATCAATTACAGCCTGGACCTGGCCTTGCGGGACGTATCAAGCTCCGACACCTGGCCCGGGGAGGCGAATTTGTGCACACATGGTTTGCTGGGCAAGCAGCCTTGGACGGGGCTGGGATGCTCTCAGGCTGAGAGGTGTCTGCTGAGAGGTGCTGGCAAGGAGTAATAAATGTAGATGTATGCATCTGGGGATGGGGGTCTCTGGTTCTAAGGGTTTTGATGGCTGGGGGTTGCTGCTTCAGAGAGGGGAAGTTCCCTCCTTCCCTAGCAAGGCTCTTCCCCATGCGTACAGCTTCAGGCTGGAGCCCATCACTGCTAGGAGCTCAAGGTCCTGCCTGGTACTGTTGAGAAGGGGCTGGTGGCCAACATGTCTCACTGAGAGCTGGAGTCTGTTCCCAGCTGTGTCACAAGCATTCTTGCCCTGGGCTTGTGTTGCCCTTGCCTCTGTTTCCCCAAGGTTTTGGGGGGGCAGTGGAAGGGAGGTCCTCTGCCTTCCTTTTCCCCTCCCCATGTGCCAGAGTGCTGCACTGCCTTTTGCATGCCCCTCCCTCCAGAGAAGGGGTCCCTGTCCCTTTCCCACTGGTGAGAAACCTTCCCTGTCAGGAGCCTTCGGGTACGGATCCCACTTGTGAGTGTACAGAGCTGGAAGAGGTTTAAGTCCAGCAAGGACCGAATCCCTGTGATGGGTAGTACTGCTGCCCTGCTGGTGCTGGCAGGATGTTTGGTCCTCCAGAGACAAGACAACCAGCTGTGAATAAGCTAAATTGCCTTAAGGGAGACGGGAACAGTGGTGTCCATCTCGCATCCTGGGATGCACTGGGATGGATTCAACCCGAGCAGCGAAGCAGAGGTGTGGGGGCTGTGCTGTGGGCCCCGGGACCCTTTGCGCCACCACGGCTGGTGTCCACTCAGCTGGTGCTTTTCAGGCAGTCTGTCATTGATTGGCCTGATTTCCTCATGGCAGCAGGGGCGATGAGACCTTCTGTGACAGGCTGAGTGCTTTCATTTGTAGGCAGCCCAGGGTACGGCACTGTCCCCTCCCCTTCTGTCCCGGGGACCATCAACCACATCCAGCGCTCTCTTCCTCCTGCCCCAGAAGCTGCCTCTGCCCCAGAGCATCCCACCCTTAGTGAAATGCCATCTGTCCCTGCGCCCGGCAGAGCTGCTGATGTTCCACTGCTCTGTGGGATGCTGCCTCTTCCTCTGGTCACTGGGCTCGCCAGCAAGCCTGGTGGGTCCAGGCCAGTCCAGATGACCACGGGATGCAGCTCGAGCTGGGTGGGGGTCCTTGGCACATATAGCACCTTCTTCATGCCCCTCAGCAACAGCCTGTGTAGCACCAAGGCTCTGTGCTTCTTCCTGTGGGTATGTATGTCCTCTTTGGTCTGTCTGTCTGTCCAAGCTGGGGGTGGGAGAGGACTGTTGTGTTGCAAAGAGCATTTGCAGGAGCAGCAGGAGCAAGAGCAGCCTTGGTGTAAAGCGTGGATGGCCTGGGGTGGTTGGGTGGCTTTGGGGCTGGCAGTAGGGATGGGGAAGTGCTGGCAGCCTGAAGAAAGTCTTGGTATGGTCTCGCTTGTCCCCAGGAGTGGGGATCTGTTTGGGGTCACTTCTGAGCTGAGTTGTCCCCCTCCAGATCTCTCCAAACAGCAGGAGCTGCAGGATCCAGCAGCTTCTTGGTGATCAAAGTCCCGCTGGTGCCTGGAGGAGACTCTCCTGTAGCCCGGTCTGTGCTGTGGGCAGTGGGGCCAGGCTGTGTTGTGGCAGACAGGGCAGAGGCAGCAAGGCAGGCAGCTCGGGGGTGCCTTGGGGGTGAAGCAGAGGAGGGAACAGAGTGCTGGGGAAACAGGGTCACACGTTTTCCCCTGGCTTCCAGTCTGTGTGTAGCTCAGCTGCTTGCTGAGAGCCGTGTGTGTTTGTGCTGCTGGCTGGCACTCGCAGCCTGGGGGGATCTGGGGAGAGGCTGCAGGCCCTGCTCTTGCTGCATCCAAGGTGGAGAAACCTCCTTCTGCAGTGGAGGGCAGGAGGGTGGAGGTGGCCTAACTGTCCTTGGCCTGCTTTGGTTGTTCTCCCAAGCCGGAGGACTCTTCCCCCAAAGCAGCATCAGGCAGCAGCCATCATCATCCCGCTACTCTGCAGTTTTGCACGGGGAGAAGGGCTGGGACCCCAGCCTGTATCCATTTCCCTCTGTGCCTCGTGGAGAAACTAGCTCCTGGGGCTCGACAAGGACTTGGTGACCTCTCTGCATGCTCTGTCCTGCAGCTGAAGCACATGAAGGAGCTGGAACAGGAGAAGGATTTCCTGCTGCAAGGTCTGGAGCTGGTAGAGCGCACCTGGGAGTGGTACCACCAGCACATCCAGTTCATGCAGGAACGCCAAAGGCTCCTGGGGAAGAACAAAACCAGTGCTGTGAGTTTAGGGCTTGTTCTGGGGGTGCCCATCTGCTTGGGATAGTCTACAGCTGTTCTGTGAGTTTGGACAACCGGGCTGGGACTTGGCTGGAGCTTGAGTCAGCCCCATGGTAACCCCTGGCATCTTTTTCTTCCTCTGTCCCCCAGGAGTTCTTCCCTCAAGGCGGCCAGAGCCACCTGGGGCACCTGCTCCCCAAGCTGCAGGAGGTGAACTGCTGCCTGGGTGACCTTCTTTCCACTGCTGGCAAGGTGAGAACAGCAGATTAGCAGCATGTGGTTGTTTGTGTGAGCTTGGGACCCTTGTTATGCTGGTGGCTGGGCTGACATTGGAGCTGCCAGAGTTCCCCTGGGCTCTGGGGAGGTGACTTGACTCCGTGGGCAAGATGGGGGATGGCCAGGAGCTGGGCTGGAGGATGCTCAAAGCATTTGGGGGACTAAAGGAGATCCCCAAAAAGGTGTCAATAAGGAAGCCATCCTGCTGAGGTGCTGAGTCAGCCCTTTCAGACTGGCTGTCCCGTTGGACTCCTGGCAGGAACGTTTTCTGCCTCTGCTTGCCTTGCTGGAGACCCTGCGATGGCCTGTGCTGGGTTCTTAGTCCAGAGCTGGGCTTCTCTCAGTTCCCACTGTGCCACAGAAACAGCTTCTGGCCTTGGAGAAGGGCTGGGGAGGGCCTCTGGGAAGGAAGCTCAATGTCTCATCCCTTCCCTTCATCTTCTCTGCAGCCAGCGAACTCGTCCTCAGCCCTGGGCAGGCTGGTCCCTGTGGTGTCCCCAGCCTCAGCAGGCTCCCAGCAAACCATCAACATGCTGAAGGAGCAAAACCGGCTTCTCACTAAAGTGAGTGGGGATATGGGGGAAGGAGATCCCCTTTGGGGAGTCCTGGGAGGAGAGAAGGGGGGCTGGGAAAGGAATATGAGGCAGTGGAAAGTGTTCTTTCAGTTTGGCCAAGCTTGGTCATCGCAGCATGGGGGCTGCACTTAGAGACCCCCCCATCACACAGCTGTGTCTAATTGTTTGCTGGGTAATGGTCCACGGGCAGGTCCCAGCCTGATGGAAAAGCCAATGCAGGTCACAAGAGGGTGCCAAGGGTGCTGCAGCAGGGGTCTGGGAGCAGGGCTGCTGGGGAAGGGGCACCTGTGATGTCCCTGCCTGGGCCAGGCTCATCGCTGGGATTCACATCCCAGCAGAAAATGTGCCACAGAATCACGGAATTTTCAGAGTTGGAAAGGACCCCTGGAGATCATCCAGTCCAACTCCTCGGCCAAAGCAGGGTTGCCCAGAGCACATCACTCAGGAGCATCCAGGCGGGGCTT
>JAOXJM010000007.1:12531653-12542367 GCA_026413425.1 Tringa solitaria | reverse complement strand
CAATGAGGTCTCCCCTCAGCCTCCTCTTCTCCAAACTAAACATGCCCAGTTCCTTCAGCTTCTCCTTATAGGACTTGTTCTCTACACCAAGTTCTGGACTGTCCTGTCCCAGGGGATACGGGATGAGTTGAAGTTGCACAATCATAGTTTGAACATGAGGAGGCCAGAGGGTCTCTGCGACAGGCCATGTTCCCATCCCTTCTGGGGCTGGGGACCCTTGATCTCTCCTCGCTGCTGTGGGATGGGGACATGAAACCACCTGCCCCCGCTTCCAGTGCTTGTAGCTTCATCTGGCTGCTCCTCCAGAAGCTGCACTGGGGTACTGGTGTAGTTCACAACTTCTTACTTCTTTTTAAGCCCCCTCCCTCAGAGCTGGCCCCGGTGGCTGTGGTGCTCTTGGGGGCAGCCTGAGGGGACCCTGCTGGCTTGATGCGCTGTGGCACATGTCCTTCCGCCCCATGCCGAGGGTGGCAGCACCTGCTCGGGACAAACCTGGGGCTCTACACTGGCTGGAGGCACCTGACTTTGCCCCTCAGCACAGCCAGGCTGCGGGGTGAGCTGGGACCCCCGGCACCCTGCAGAGCCCTCCAGGGTTGAGCTGTCCCCGCTGGCAGCGGAGCCAGGAGGGGGACCCGAGCCAAGTCACCCCCCAGCTGGGAGAGGGATCTTTGCTGCGGTCTCTTTCAAGTGTTGCTTTGGGCAGCCACAAGTCCCAGACAGGGCCAGGAGGGGACGATAATTGCCCTTGGTTCCCATTTTATGCCTTTGCTTGGATGGGAGCCTGTGAGGGCTTTCAAAGAAAGAGAGCAACATTGTCTCTGCTCAATGCCACTCTGTGCAGAGCCAGGGCAGCTCTCCCTCTGCCCTGCGGCCGCTGCTGTCCTGGCCCAGAGGAACATCCTGGCAGCACTCGCCCCAGGCCTGATTCCTGTGGGACCACTGCTGGGGGGACAATGGGCCTGCTGCTCCCCACACGAGCTGCAGGGCTGATCTTGAGCTGCTGCCATGGCCTGCCCAAGCTGCTTCTGAGTCCCTGACCCTCACCTGGGGTGTGTCTGGGCTGTGTCCACTTTGGCACCCTTAACTATGGGGGCTGGTACTCCTCCGGTGGTGCTCCGGGAGCCATGAGACCAGGCTTTGTGGCCAGATCTGTAAGCGATGCACTACGTGATGTAGGTGAACATCTTCTCTTCAGGCTCTGTTCCCTCTGTGCACAGATCTGCAAACGCTCCTCCAGGGCTCTGATCACATCTGGAAACTGCTGCGTGAAGCTGTGGTTCACAGTGGGAACAGCTGGAACAGGTATCTGCTGTCCCCAGTCAGGGCAGCTCCTGCCAACCTACCTCAGTTTGGCTCCTCTACGCTTGATATTGTCAAACCTGGGTGCAACACCAAAAATAGAGTAGGATAGGAAAGAATAAAAAGAATAGGATAGGAAAGAATAGAGTAGGAGAGGAGTAGTTTAGTTTAGGTGGGAAGGGACCGTTAAAGTTAAAGGCCATCTAGTCCAACCCCCTGCCATGAGCAGGGACATCTTCAACTAGACCACATTGCTCAGAGCCCCATCCAACCTGGCCTGGAATGTGTCCACGGATGAGGCATTTCCCACCTCTCTGGACAACCTGGGCCAGGGTCTCCCCACCCTCAGAGTAAAACGCTTCTTCCTTATATCTAGTCTAAATCATCCCTCTTTTAGTTTAAAGTCATTAACTCTTGTCCTGTCTCCACAGGCCCTGCTAAAAAGTTTGTCCCCATCTTTCCTGGGACTCCTTTGGGGACCGGAAGGGGCTCTAGGATCTCCCCGGAGCCTTCTCTTCTCGAGGCTGAACCCCCCCAACTCTCTCAGCCTGTCCTCCCAGCAGAGGGGCTCCAGACCTCCCAGCATCTCCGTGGCCTCCTCTGGCCCCGCTCCAACACCTCCATGTCCTTCTGCTGTTGGTGGCCCCAGAGCTGGAGGCAGCACTGGGGGGGTCTCCCCAAAGCGGAGCAGAGGGGCAGAATCCCCCCCATTGCTCTGTTGGCCACGCTGCTGGGGATGCAGCCTGGGATGTGGGGGGCTTTCTGGGCTGCCAGTGCACGTTCCCAGCTCATTTCCAGCTTTTTACCCCCAGCACCTGCAAGACCCTCTTGGCAGGGCACCCTCCATCCCCTCATCCCCCCAGCCTGTGCTAGTACCAGGGGTTGATACCATAGTCAACACTCACATCGCTGGGCATTTATTACAGGCACCAGGGTGAGACTGCAGGGGAGTCCCCACCGCCAGAGCCTGGTGAAGGGGGGCTGTTATCAGGTGCAGGATGCATTTGGCTTTTGCCTGAGCTCAACCCAGAGACATGTCCGGCGTCTGAGCTGCCCTGAGGGATGCAGTTTCTCATCCTCTGTGCACTCAGCTGAGCGGTTTGGGAAGGATCCAGTCACCCAGGTCTATTTGTAGTTTCTCTCTCTTCTGCCCAGCTCCATGCCTTCTCACGCCCTTGGAGGCTGGGCTGTCTGCCCAGCTACCCTCTCTCTACACTACCCAGTGCCAGTGTCCCAGCAGAGCAATTACCCAAAATGCCAGCAGGAACAGCCACATCTTGGGCCCCCAGCCTGTACATTTTGTGCTTTTTGCTTTTTTTCCCTGCTGCGTAGTCAGGAACTGCTCTGCCTGGGGCGAGTCCTTGCTGTTCTGGGTGGTTTGCAGCAGCTCCTGCACCCAGCATGCTGTCAGCCCACATGTGCTGTGCCCACCCTCCTGCTCTTGCCAAGGCAAATCTGTGGGAAATGAACCGAAGCTGTGATGACCTGGAGTTCATCACCTGGATGACCTGTGATGACCAGCCCTCAGGTCCCGGGGCTGGTCCTCACTGGGCTGGGGAGCCGGGCCATGCAGGGCTGTCTTGGCTAAGGGGGTGCCTAGTGCATCTCAGACCTGAGAACTGGCACCTGGTACCTCTTGCTCATCCCCTTGGTCCCTCGTTGCGGGTCTTCTTCTGCCCCGGACCATCCCTGTGTCTTGTTGCCACAGCCCTGCCCATATCCCAGGCCCCAGCTCACCACAACTTTTTTCTTCTTGGCAGAGACAAAACTGCCTTCTGCCTCAGCAGCATTCCCTGGTGTGTGCTCGGTGCTTCCCTTCCTCCTTCCTGGCTGCAGCCATTGCAGTTTTGTTTTCTGCTAGTACATGAGGGACGGTGGAGCAAAGATCCACTCCCAGGTGGGAAGGAGCCAGGTCTGCCCTCCCCTCTGCAGGGTCCGGCAGTGGTGGGTGAGCCTCTGCTGCACTGTCCTGGCTCATTCCCGGGGAGACGCTGGGGCTGCGGCAGTGCCAGCTGCCCCCTCCATCTCTGTCCTGGGGAAAATGGAGCACAGCACCCTGGCTCTGCTCCAGGGCCCTGCTGGGTCCGATGTCTCCCCGCGGCCATGACACAGCCTGGTGCAGGTGCTAACCCTCCCTGCAGCCAGCCCAGCCTCTGCCAAGGTACAGCTGATTGAAGGCAGATGCTCCCTCTTGGGGAGACCCGGTGTGACAAGGAGGGGTGGGGCTCCTAAAATTCCTCCTTTGCTCTGCAGCTGCATGCCACAGGGACAGTGACTTTACTCCCCACATTACATCAAGAGGCAGCTGCTCGTGGCAGATATCCACCCTGTTTCCTGACTCCAGAGAAGCAGCCACTGGGGACTAGAGCAGGGGCTGGGGTCCTGGCCAGCACCCTGGGTGGGGGGGCACACTAGCTGTGTGGGTGCCCTTAGACCTACAGTGTCCCCTTGCAGGACCTTGGGTTGGCGGTGGGTGGCCCCCTTCTCCTGCCCTGCCATCAGGACACTTCTGGTCACCCTGCCTAAGAGAAGAGGCCAAGCGGGGCCATGCCCCTAGCAGGGACAGGCGGCTGAAGGGGCAGAAATGACAATGGGCAGAGAGCCTGTGTGGGAGGACAGGCTGCAGCCATGTTCCAGGGAGCAATCAAAACCCACCATTTAACTGCTCTGCCTCAGTTTCGCCACCTGTAGACGAGGGCTGGGCCCGTGGAGCAGCATGTCCTTTTGGCAGGAAGCTTGGGCAGCTCCGTGCCTGTGCAATTTCAACAATCAAGCATTTTTCCTTCATTCATTCCCACGTCTCGCTGCAGCCTGGCCCCATGGAGACGGGGCAGGGAGGACACATGGCTCCCACTTGCCCTGCAGCCGATACAGGGGCCAGCACCGGGGCCTGTGAGTCCTGCTGCCCCAGGGGCTTTCCTGGGGCATGCCCCTTGTTTCCCTGCAGGGCATCCCTGCAAGGGTCCAAGGGACACGCCTCCCAAATCTTCCATTCCCTGACACGGGCAAGCCAGGGACACTCCATCCTTGCACAGGTCCAGGCAGGCAGGTTTGTTTTCTTTTGGCTGCTGAAAGCAGTCTCCTGCCCATGGAGGACATGTGGGGGTGTCTACAAGTCCAAGAAGACACCAGGTAGGGATGTGGTGGCTGCAGGGATGGGATATCCCCCAGCCCTTTTCCCTGGGCAGAAAAAAAAAGTGAAATCATTGTCAAATCTTCCCAACAAGAACCCGACAGCAAGCAGGTGTTGTGTCAAGAGGCAAAATAGTTTTGGCAGAAAATAAACCCCCTTGCTTTCTAACCCTCCCTCCTCACCGAGGTGGGAGGCTGGGTGTGGCTAGGTTTAAATTCTGAGTGATGTCCAATTCACCACTATCAGTCCGGTTGCATTTAATTTATTAAACTATCACAATCCCGGATACACTAATAGTCGACTGCACCTTCAGTCAAGTCGTGCTCATGAACTAGCACGGCCACTCTCTAGTGTTTGGTCACATTCAATGAGAAACCGAAACGGCTAGCTACTTAAGCATGCAGTTTATTTAAGCAACAGGTTTGAAGGTTCTTATGGTTTGCTGGTGATAAAAACACTGTCTGCAAAGCATGTGCGAGTAAAATATTGTTAACAGTACAGAGCGTGTGATAAAGTTACAACCAATACAGCCCGGCTATAAATGTAATAGGTAACCCTCGAGAGATTATCAAACATTGGAATGGGCTGCCCAGGAAAGTGGTTGAGGCATCATCCCTGGAGATATTCAAAAAGATGAGTTGACATGGTGCTCGGGGAGATGGTTTAGTGTTGGTGTGTTTTGTTTGGTTGTTTTGGTTTGGGGTTTTTTTTTGTGGTTTTTGTTGTTTTTTTTTTTTATGGTTGGACTAGATGATCTTAAAGGTCCCTTCCAACCTAGGCGATTCTGTGATTCTGAGGAAGCACTCGGTATAGTCACAGGCGCCCCTATGGGGGGGAAGAAAGGCTCAGCCCCTCGACTGGTCCCGGGAGTCAAAGGCAGTCCGTGATGGGGTCCTCCCTGACTTGCTCATGATGGTGTCTTCCCTGGCATCCCCCCTTTCTTGGGCTATTTTTAGACTATTTTTTACCTTCAAGGTGGAGTTTGAGCGACTTCATAAATACCTTTATTATGATTGGTGTAAAATTCTCTTGCCTCGCATTTAAAGGTAGAGTTTATGAAAAATTCAGAGCACAGACTCAAGGAGGAATGTTCGCACCTTGGAGGCGGGTAGCCTTCAGGCTGGAGGTGTGTTTTGGTATTACAATGACATTATAATGAGCAAAGTTCGCACAAATGACAGCATTTCATCAAAATCTGACAGACTGTTGGCTCAGGGTAGCAAATATGCAGTTATCAGTTCCATAGGATCACCTTGTTCCCCTGACTGCTGTGTAATTGCAGAGCTTGGCCATGGAATCTTCACTCCACTCCATCCTCTGTGTTGCTTTTGCAAGCGATATTGTTCAGGGAGTCAGGGATGTAGTGGATTCCTCGCCTACCAGCCACTGCTGTGTTCTAACCTGGAAATGTTTCAATTTTATACCTTTCCTTTCAATTTTATACCTTTCCAATGCTATATATTTTTAATAAAAATTGTATTTTAGGAATTTTTCCACAGCAGGGCTGCCTGTGCTGCCTGCACTGGAGAATCCTGCGGCCACCCTCGGGCAAGGGTCACAGCCATGGCCATGTCTGTGTCCCATAGATGGGAACCCACAGGGCAGAGCTTGGACACCATGGTGACAGCCCAATGCAAGCAGGACATCACAGCACAAGCTCCCCAGACTCGTGTCCCCAGGTATGGCCTCCAGCCAGCTCCTTGCCGGGGAAGTGCCTCTTGAGGGGCTGCTGCTGGTCAGGCTCTGCCAAACCCTACGCAGGCACTGTACATCCCCCTGCCTGCCAGAAGGGTGTTACAAGTGACATGAGTTTGCTCCATCTCAGCTCAGGGCTCCTCCTCACCACATCTCTCTGATCCTGGCAGACTTGAACCAGGTGGTAGCATCATGGGTGGGCAACCGGGGCAATGGAGGGTACCTAGGGAAACAGAAACACAGCCACACACACTGAGAGCGCGCAGCAGCTGCGAGGGCCAGCTTTCCTCATGCTCTTGCACACACATGCGTGTCAAAATATTTATCTGTATTTATGTCTCGGAGTTCCCAGGAGTAGTGCAACAGGCTATGGGCAACCTGATCGAGCTGAAGACATCCTGCTCATTGCAGGGGGTTGGACGAGGTAGTCTTTGGAGGTCCCTTCCAGCCCAAATCATTCTGTGATTCTGTGTGGAGCTGGAGGGGCAAAGGGAAGCTCCAGATGAGTTGTGGCACGGGCAGTGCCAGGCTTGGTGGGAAAGGGCTGAGCATGGTAGGTGCCAGGGGTGCAGGCAGGCTCCCACCACGGCAACAACAAGTAACAACACTCCTGTCTGCAGGGGCTTGTCCGGGGGTTTTGCGTTGCTTCATTTCTACAAAGACACTTAGTGGCTCTCGAACCACATTGGCTTTTTCCATCCCTGCTGAAGACAAATGGCTCTGGAGTGGTGCCGATCAAACTGGGAAAGAAATAGCCTTTTTTGTTCTATTGACTAAATAAAGAAACTCAGATATCGCCTGTTGCACCTCAGACCCCAAGGTTTTGGTTAGCCCAAAATGAAAATATTTTGTATTGTTTTGAGTTCAGTTTGGGCTATTTAAACAAACTTCCCTTTTTCCTTCTGCTGTATTTAGGGCCAGTTGAAATAGAAAAGCCATTTCTAAGTAGTACAGGGAGAAAGGGCCCTGTCCTGGTGCTCCTGGCATGAGCTCTGCCACGCAGAAAGCATCCACTTCTCTGGGATGCTTCCAAAATCTTCATTAGATCTTAAAATCTTCCAAAACCTCCATTAGTCCTCAGGCTGAAACACTTTGTGGGGGAGACATGGTTCTATGGGCAGATGGGACGTTCCCCCGTGCCAGGCTGGGAGCCACGCTTGGATCTGGGTTCAGTGTCCTGTCACCCGCGAGGGACGTGCCAGCTTGGAGAGAGCTCAGTTGGGTAGGTCAAGAAGATAATAACCAAATAATCGATTTGATCATTAAATATTTAATATTGATGGGTTAGGAAGAGAATAGTTTGGGGTTGTGAGAGACATCCTGGTGCTGATGCTCCTGTGCAGATGCAAATGCCTTCTCATCGGTGGCTATGTGGCTGGTCAGTGCCAGTGGCCACTGCTCTGTGCCTGGCTGCCAGGCTTGCCCGCAGGAATGGATAAGCCTGGCACCCTGGTAGCATTCCTGGCACCCCTGCATACAGGGCAGTCAGCACTCAGCTGATTCCAGTGGGATTCTTGGTGGTGTCTGCAGGGGCAGATTCATTCCTGCAGCATCCCTACACCACCAGGACAGGACGCGTCAGCCTTCATTTTCCTTCTCTGTCCAAAATCCTAAGGGAGTTTTTCTGGACCAGCCATTTTTCACATTTTCTGCTGATGACTAGGCTGTTGCACTGCTGCCAACTCCCAGAAAGACAAATCATGAAATTACGGGGAAAAAAGAAAAAAAAAATTTTTGTAAACAATACTTTTAAGAGAGGACATTTTTTCCTCTCCAGGGTCTTCAGCCTTCATCAGTCCCATTACTCAGCGCTCCCCTACAATCCCCGCGTTTAGTGGGAGCGCAGTCTTACGAAACCAAAGGAGCTCTGAAAACCTAAATATTGCAAAACTTAATTTGGTTAAGAAGAAAGGCAAAACTGTTGGGGATGTCAGGGCTGTGAGGCTGGGAGCAGCTCACCTGGCAGGATCAGACACCGACAGAAGCACCGTGGTTGCTTCATGTCCCATGGGAAGGCCGTGCCTGTGAGGTCTGGGGGTGGGGGGTGTGCGGCTCCCACCATGGCTGCACTGTGTCCTAGTTGCCCACCTGCCCGTGCTGGTGGGGCCCATCTCTGCTCCCTGTGGCTTTTCCAGGGATTTCCACCATCTTCCCAGGGTTGTGAGGTGCTTTTCCTGCCTCCCAGTGTGATCCATGGCTCTCCCCACTTGCAGGGCATTTGCATGGCAAACCCTCAGGATGTGGGTCTGCAGGACAGGGTCTGTTCTCTCAGGTTCCCTGCCCAGGTCTCCCACGTCCTATGCCCCCCCCCCAGGCCCTCTGCAAACAAGGCTGGCATCTGGCTCCTTGGGGCTGTGCCCACAGGGGCTGTGCTGGCTGGAGGCACCCACTTGCATGGTGATGCCTGCAGGGCCAGGGCAGATTTTGCCATCCCTCCAGCTGCCAGCCCAGCTGCAGGGCCAGGAGGTGGCTTTCCCTGTCCCCGTGTGCCAATGTCAGGCTGACAGCCACCTCAGCCCGGCCATGTGCATGGCACTGCAGATCACCGCTGCAGCTGGAGACCCACTGGGATGCTCCAGCTCAGTCTGTGAGCGTGCTAATGAACACCCCCAAATGACAGGCGGGGAGGGCTGCCAGGGGGAGACACCAGCACAGACACCAGTGTGCCAGCAGTCATGGCTCTGGTTCGGGTGGGTGCTCAGGGATTCAAGCACTGCTGGAGAAACTCCTGCCGTGGGTGTGCATGGGGACAGGTACAGGCACAGCTGCACACCAGGTGTGTACATGCTCACGTGGTGCCAGGCTGTCCAGGGGCCATGCACACTGTCCATGGTCAGACCATGAGCATGCTCACACCTTGTCCATGCTCACATCATGTCCGTGCTCATCCCATGACCATGCTCACACCCTGACTGTGCTCACACCACACCAGCCTGAGCTCCCACCCCACACACACCACAAACCGCCACCTTCCCCACTCGGTTCCTGGCTCCCCAGCAAGGCAAAGAGGAAGGAGCCCCTCTGTAGGTAACAAGCTCTGTCAGAGCCTGGCGTTCTCCACTCCAGCCCACCCATGCACCCCACATCCACCCAGACACCCATGTCCACGTGTGACACCACTGCGGCTGTGTGAGCATTGACCATTTTGTGGGTGAACCCGCATGGCGAGACTGGGAGGCACCTTGTCCTGCAGGGCCTGGGAAAACCAGTCCGGGTATAAAATTAGCCAGAGTTTTTATTGCTGGGATTTTATTTTTAAATGCAATGGAAAATACATCTCTGGAGGGAAAATCCAAGAGATCTGGGCCAGCAAGCGGGATAACAGTGTACCCCTGTCCCATGGTGAAAGTCCTGCTTGCACCCAGGCGGGATGCGAGGGGGGGTCTTGTCCTCGTGGCTGCGGCCACAAGGACAGCCAGGGCCTGATTCTGCCCCCAGGGATGCCCCCACGGCAGTGTGTGAGGACCGATGGGGCAGCAGGGGTGGATGAGCCCTGCCTGCGAGCACCATAGTGGCCATAGGGTCCTTGAGAAACTCCAGTGGAAAGGGATGTCCCTAATTTGAGCAGGATGAGACCCTCTGGCCGGAGAAGATACAACTGTTCTGGAAGTTCAGGACTGGAGAGGCTGGAGAGGAATGGAGTCACCAGCTTTTTCAGCGCATGAATAAAGGAGGTGGGAGCCAGATTCAACCCAACCTGAAGCAGGCAGTTCTCCATGCTGGGGTGGCAGAAGCTCCTCATTGAGGGATGGTGCTGGTGCTGGAGATTTGCCTGCACTCAAAGGGAGGTTTTTTGACAAGTCAAAGAGGAGGGATCTAACCGAAGGGTGTAAATATGGAGAAATCAGGAAATCACGTCTACCTCAGGAAATCCCCCGTTCTGGAAATAACTGGAGACTGGGAGAAGGCTCAAGTGAAGTATCACATTTGCTTGCTGTCATCTGCCTCATCCCTGGACACCGCTGGGTGGCAGGAGGGGATGGTGGGGACATCACAGCTGTGTAACTGCCACCTGCTCCCAGGCTTATTTGCTCAGAGAGGCGTGTGCTGGCCATGAATGCAGCTGGCACAGGCTCTAGCTGGACCCTGAAATGTTGTGGTTTTTTTAAACTAATGAAACCTGTGCCTGCAAAGATCTCACCTGAAAGCTAAAACCCGCTGCCAAGGGCCCAAGTGAGTGCCTGGTTTCCTACTGAGCTCCTCAGCACAAACTACCCAGTGACTCCTGGGGCACCTCAGTTGTTCCAGACACTGGAAACGTGGCTCCTCACACAGACACCTGCTGCTGAAGCCATGGGACCTGACGTCCATCCTCTGCCCTCCACACTGCCCTCCCAGCTGGAAGGTGTGACCATCCTGGTGGGGTGACAAGAGGAGCCTGAGCTACATCCACAGCCTGGGACAGGGCTCAGGGTCTCTGTCTCAGACCCAAGTACCTCTGGCTGGAACCAGCCAGGATATAAGAGGCTTTGTGGAAATGAATCCCAGACCCTGGAGAGAAGGGGGAAGGCCTTCTCCAGGAGGCCTCTCCAGGAGAGAGGAAGACTTTCCCTCTGTTGGGGAGGATTGGGTTAGAGACCACTTGGC
>JAOXJM010000007.1:12497793-12522661 GCA_026413425.1 Tringa solitaria | reverse complement strand
GGAGCAACCTGGTCTGGTGGGAGGTGTCCCTGCCCAGGGCAGGGGGTTTGGAACTAGACGGTCTTTAAGGTCCCTTCCAACCTAAACCATCCTATGTTTCTATGCCAAGAGCCTGCAGATGCCTCAGATGTGCTGGTGGCACATCCTCATTCAGCTTTACCTGGGAGCAAGCTCTCAGTGCTTACCCAGGTATGGGGTGAGTCAAGGCACCAGCACAGTTGGGAGTTGGGGCTTCTGATCTGGACCCTCTTTGCCTGTGACATCCACTCGCTCCTCTGGGCCCCGTCATGGTGCCTTATCTCACAAGTACGCCTGGTCCTTCACTGCCTTGGTCCTGTTACGGAGATGCCACCCCATACACAGGCTGTAAGCATGCGAAATTGGCATTAAATTGTGGGGATCTTACTGCTGGCTCACAGCAAATCATGGCCCTGCATCTGATAGATTATATGGTTATTTCAGGTTACTGTAAGTGTCTGGTCATGCTGAGGGTCTCTGTCACTCCTGATATCAAAGCAGGCCCCCTAAAATTTCACCACATGCATCTTTCCCTGGGGACACTCAAGGCAAGAAGGACTTGGGGGTACTGGTGGATGAAAAACTGGACATGAGGCAGTGAAGAGCAGACATGGCACCGGGGGCATGAAGACAGTGGGATACCAGAGGCACTGGACAGCCCACAGAGCACAGGGCCCCAAGACCTGGCATTGCTCTTCCTCCAGCCCTGCCTTGCTGTGCAACACAACAACAAGGAGTGTGTCAGGGTGCAGGGAGGCAGTAGGGCAGCAGGGTGGCAGGTTGGCAGAGGTGACAGGGTGGCAGAGATGACAGGGCAGCAAGGACAATCTGGTTGCACCAGGCTGGCTCCCCATGCAGCTGTTTGTGCATTGAACCTGATCATTCAGGCATATCTTACTTCAAAACCTGGTGTCCCACAGAGGTGGCATCTGTGCCAGCCTTCCATTCCTGGCATCCAAAATCCATGTGTCCCTGGTTTCCTCAGACAAGTGAATCTACAGTCTCCTTCCCATGGTATTGGGAGATCCCTTGCTCCATCTTCCATTGCAGAGAAAGCCCTCCCTGACCCTCACTTTCTTTTCCCCACTGAATTGTTTGTGCCTGAACCCCTGGAGCTCATTTCATGCTCCTGGCCAGGCATTGCCCACCTGGGGTGGCCACTTCAGTGAAGGCACCTGCTCCTCCCCGAGGATGTGGCTCGGCTCTCCCTGTTAGTGGTCAGGGATACCTGCATGGCGCAGACAGAGGTGCTGCCACCCTGCCGTGCACTGCTCTCCTTGCCCGTGGTGCCTCCAGTAAACAGGGCATGATGAGGAACGGCTGCTCATGGGAGCCTCCCCTTGCTGGGGCTGCCAGGCCCTGGCCGAGCTGAGCCCAGGGCAGTGGGGTCGGGGTGCTCCCCACCTGAACACACCGTCGCCGGGATATTTCTCTGGCTATACACGGGTCTGTGTAGAAGTCATTCCCCTTGAATGGCTGGAAGCATTTCCAGCCCAGCATGTCCCAGCCCTTAATGCTTCCCAGTTTGTGCTGGAGGTTGAGTCTCCTGGGACACAAGTGATTGGCCAGGGCTGGGCACAGGCTCCCTTGGACCTCAGCTCAACCCCACCCTGCCCCTTGGGGCTGGGCAGAGGATGGCAAATATGACCTTGTGCAGGGAAGGAGGGACAGCCCCTCTTGCAGTGGGAAAGGATGCAAACCCCCTGCTCCGTTTCACGAATGGGTGATCTGGGAACAATCTGGCCAAGTCTGCGCAAGGCCAAGGTATGGAGCCACATCTCCACTCAAATCCCAGGAGGGTCCCACCGTGTGAGTAACTGCCTATCAGAAAGGGACTTGCTCCAAAGTCCCTGAGAGGAAAATATGGATGAGGAGCAAAGAAAAGACCATCCCTACCCACACAGGGCTCTCCCAGCTCCGTCTCTGCTCACTACCATTCAGAAAAGAGATTTGAGGTTCCTTTTCAGTCCCCAAAGACCTATTCTCACTGCTTGCCGAGACAAAAAGGCAATCAGGAGGTTGGAAGCTATTGAGAAAGGGATTAAGTGTAATCCAGAGAAGATCTTTCTGCTTCTGTTAATTCCTGCTGCAGCTGCACCTGCAGATGCGTGCCTCAGAAACACCAGATGGGTGAGGAGAGTGGCAAGAAGAGTCAGGAACAGGCAGGTATTTCCCCGTGGAAAATTGAGAAGAGCCTTAAAGTCAGCAGTGATGCAGGAAGGCAGCAGAAATGACGCTCTGCTGATCCTTAGAGCCAAGACTACGGTCTCCTGCTGTATTAGCAGCAGCAGCAAATGAGAGTAATTTTTCACATAAATCAGTATTGTGTTGGAATTGATTGATACAGGTTTTCCAGAGGTTAAATGCTTAATGAGTTGAAGTGAGGAGGTAGACACCCCTGCAAACACTCAGAGGTTGACCACAGCTGTCCTGCGGAGAAGACCTGCGCTGTGGCGGTGGGCACCAGCTGCGCAAGGGTCACTCTCTCTGCCCCTATTCAGGCACTTTCTTCCCCAGACTCTGCTTCGGTCACTGCTTTGGGGGACAAAAACTGGCAGGACCTCCAGCGTCAGAGCCTCCATGACACAGCAGCACGTCGGGGCCAAGGGCCCCCAGACCACAAGCCCAAGGCACAGGCTGGGCCCCTCAAGCATTGCTTCACCCAGATGCCACCACGATGGCAGGAAGCTTTGCGGAAACCCCAGTGCTGGTGCAATGTGTGCTACATGCAGGGCAGCTGAGAGTGGCAGGAAAAGTGGCTTGCTTCAGAATAAATGACAAAGTGAGGCAAGCTGCGACGAGCTGAAGTGTGATCCTCAGCCTGCTTCCCGGTTGGGCTGGAAGCCACGTCCTCCTTCAGCCTCCTCTCCTTGGTGATATCTCCTTGTTTATTGTTTTGTTCAGTTTTATCCCTCTGTGTAAGCAAGCTCAAAATGTCCTTCTCAGAGCCAGGGGCCCAACCTTCCTTGGCTCATTGCTCTATGTGGAAACGCATTACATTATTCACTTGTATTCACATATTAAAAACAATCTCAATATACATCTGGGCTTCTCAGGGCTGTCACAAACTCCTTGTAATGATTAAAAGCAATAATATATTTGTAGTTGTTAGTCATGGTAGGTGAGACACTTTCTCGGAGCTCTTCTGATGCCCAGGGTGTTCTCACCTCCCACCAAACCCATCTCTGGGCTAAGCCCCGGGGCAGGGGTGATGTTTTGTGGGGGGCAGGATGGGGCTGAGTCCTGGGTCAAGGACAACGCCTGGTGGAGGGAGAAGATGGGCCTAATCCCGAGGACAGAGGCTATGCCCAGGGAGGAGGGACAGATCAGGGTTCAGGTAATGGTGATGCCCAAGGGGGGAGCAACAGAACAAGCCTGACTCCGGGGTGAGGTTGATGCCCAGGGGGGCAGAGATGGCACTGAGTCCTGTGTCAAAGACCATACCCGGGGAGGCAGATGGGGCTGCTACCAGGACAGGGGTGATGCCCCTGGGGGACTAGAAGGGGTTGATCCCGGGGCAGGGCGATGCCCGGAGCAGGGGGAAGATGGGTCTGATCCTGGGGCAGGGGCAGCCGCGGGTCCCGCAGCCCGGGGCCGGCCCCCCGCAGCCCGGCGGAGCCCGGTGTCCCGCCCGGGGGGGCCGGGGCGGCGGTGACTCAGCCGGGAGAGGCGGGGGAGGAGGAGGAGGAGGAGGAGGCGGGGGAGGAGGAGCAGCAGGAGTTGCCGCAGCCGCCGCGGAGCCGCTCACCTGCCCCCGCTTCGGCCCCGCCATGGCCCGCCGGGTCGCCGCCGTCCTCCTGCTCCTCGCCCTCGGCTGCCTCCTGGGCATCCTCCTGCTCTGCCTCGGCTCCGGGGACACGCGGGGCCCGCCCGGCTTCAAGGTGAGCGGGGCCGGCACCGGAGGCACCGGGCACGGAGGACAGGGGGACAGCGGGAACCGGGGAGGGGGGGGGGGGAGCCGCGCGGAGCACCCCGACCTGCGGGACGCCCTGTGCGGGAGAGACTCCAGCACCCAGAGGATCCCCAGCGCCACAGGAGGCCACCGCGGCTGCGGGGTAGGCTGCGGGGACACCCGGGGCTCAGATTTGTGCTTTGAGAGGGAAATCTTTTGGACACACTGAAAAATAGCGGTGGAGTGTCTGGATGTGCCCCCCGACTCCTCCCTCCCCCGCCAAGGCACAGTGTCAGCAGCTGCTCCCGTGGCTCTCTCTGGGTTCGGGGCACCCCTGCGCACCCCAGCATCGCCCGCCGTCCCTGGGCTCCGGCTGCATCGCCTGAGCCGGCGCTGCTGGAGAAGAAATGCACTCCCCTGTGAAAACGAGCTCCTTTTGTTTCCTTTTTCATTGTAAATTTGGATGATGAAAGAAGTTCCCGACCAATTTCTTGTTGGCCAAGTTCCCCAGTCGACTCTTTTGCAGCCCAAGTCTTTTGTTTTGAAAAAGTATTGGGATTTTTTGGGGTTGGTATTTGGTTGAGTTTTTTTTTGTGACAGAACAAACTATTCCACGGGGAGCAGGCTCTTGTCCTAGAAAATGGTTCATCCAACCCCCCCTTTTCTCCTCCCAAGTCTTGGGAACTTTCTGAGCCAGCTCGAATGCCAGATGTGTTGCCTTCTCTCTGGGTTTGTCAGATATAATGAAGATTAGGTTGAGAGAATAAGCTGTTTTAGCCAAGATGATAGTCTCTGCTGTTAGTATAACTAGCAATGATTAACTCTTTCCCTGTGACACCTTTCTATACTGTGCATTGCCACATGATGGGACGTATTGAGCAGTGCCCGTAGCTGGTTTCAAAACACATTTTGTGTCTTTGGGTGTAGGGGAATTAGGTGGATTGGTGCTAAGAGCCCTATGTGCAGCACCTGGGTCAGCCTGGGAAACCTTGTCTCCTCCTGGTTCCAAGCTGGAGCTTTGGTTTTTAGCCAGATGTAATTCCAGCAATTTAATTTTTGGGCTTTTTTGTGCTTTTGCCCTCTCTGGGCAGTAGCACCTTCCAGTCTGCAGGCAGTGCTGTGGTTTGGGGGCCAAGAATCCAAGAAACCCCAATGTGTGTCCTGGCCCTGCTCTGCCTGAGGCTGTGGTACTCAGCCCAGGAACTTGGGGTCTTGCACCATTCCTGGATGTGCCAAGCACAGGTGAGGTCCAGCGCGGTGCATGTGGTGAGACACTGCCCACCGGAGCTCGGCACCGGTTTCATGGACATGCCTGTTCCTGTGGGGCCAGTGCCAGGAAGGCATCGATGGGTTTGCTTTTGCACAAAGCTCAGGGCTGTTCTGGGGATGCAAAGCTTTGTCTTAATCTAACCCAGCCCCGAATACACCAACACAATTTACAGGATGTTGGTTCTGCTGCGGGGGACCCTGGGCACGTCCTCCCCACCCACCCGGACAAGACATGATTCTTGCTGGTTTGGTCAACGTTAAGCAGCAGCTGCTGGGTGATAGCACTATTCACTGCTGAGCTACAGCTCCACATTTTCCCTTTCCAGCTCCTTTGCCTGGAATGGTAAAAAAAAATTGAATATTTCCTTAAAAATACCCTGGATTAGTTATCCTGCTGCCAGAAAGACTGATCCTGGCAGCGCAGTGTTCCCCTTCCCTTGTGGGTCTGCAGCGGGGCTTATGGCACTGCTTCCTGATGGCTCAGAGCTGTTGCCTTCTCTTGACAACCCTTTTTTTCCTTCTTTTGGCAAATCTCTTCACTGGCCATTACAAAGCTGGCTGGGCTCTTCCCCTGCCAGCCATTTCAGTGGAGCTGCGCTTCCATGGCGGGGAGGAAACTCTTTGTAATCCATTGCAGACCCCAGACTCATCGCTCTTGAGGAAAGTGGGATCTTCCTGCACTGTGGGGCCACCCGGAGAGTCCGTGGGGTAGGGGGCTAGAGGCTCAGGTACAGCCATGGGGCATGGTGCCAGGCTGCAGTGAGTTGGTCAGTTCTCAGCATCCCCCTCCTCCTTCTCCCCTCTGGTGTGGGATGTTCCTGGGCAGCCATGCACTCACCAGGAGATCTGAGCCCTACTCATGTCTTCACTGCCCTGTAGCCTTTGGGGACATCCCTGCCCTCTTTGTCCCACCGCAGGGACTTTGGGACTGAGCAGCCCTGGCTTGGGCTGGGCTGTGCAATGCTGCGGTGGGGGAGAGCCAGTGGGGCCATGGGTGACCCGGGAGGCAGTGGGGCCAGGGACAGCACAGGGACACTGTCCCAGTGCACGTCCACACCAAGGAACCCCAGGTCCTCCAGCCCTGCAGCATCACCAGGGTCTGTGTAGGAGATTCTGGTTTTAGAAAAGTCCATCATCCCTGTGCCACCAGGAGATGCTGGGGGGGACAGGTCTGTCCCACGGGCTGGGGCCAGGGTTATGAATACGTGTGCGAGACCCTGCCAAGCCCCAGGGCACTGAGTGTGCTGGGGCAGATGAGAGGGATGTCAGCAGCCAGGCGCCGTCAAGGGAGTGTGCCAGGGCGTCCTTGTGTCCCTCCAGACCTCATTTCCAGCCCTCTCGTTGGCAGGCATGGGACACATAGGCTGGAAGAGCTGAGGGCAGCACTTAACACTACAAATCACTAACAAGATGGGCTTTCAGCCACGTTTCTTCCTCCCCGGGCTTCCTGTCTGCACGGTCCCTGCACAGCTGCGAGCCCACAGCTCAGCCACGGCTCAAGCCCACACAGTGGCTCACTCTGTGCTGGGTGACGAAGTGGCTTTGATGTCCAGGGAGAGGGGCTGTGACAGGGACAGGGGCTGGCACCATCACAGCCTTGCTGTGGGTGATGCCATCCCTGATTCCCATGGGGATGCTGGAGGCATGTGTGTAACCCCAGGTCTGGAGGAGGGGACGGGACCTCTCCTTCGTCCCTGGGGACCCTCTTGGCCATCCAGGTCTGCCTTGGCCCCTGTGTGCACACACGCCTGTGCATGTGGCTTCCACCCGTGCTCACTGCCACCAGTGCCGCCAGGGAGGACGGCTCCTCCACAGGGACAGTCTGAGATGCAAAACCCTCTGCACCCTGGGAGAGGGGCAGAGGGGGCTGGAAGAAGGCCTTGGTGGCTCCTCTCATTCTGGCAGCCAGGAAGTAAGCTGTGGCAGTGGCAGCTGGTGGGGCTCCGAGCACTCCCTGCGCCTGGCAGCGGCCACCACGCTGTGGTGGTTCATGTGGCCACATGCCGTTACCTCGCCTGGGCCTGAGCGCTGCTGCCTCTGCCACTGGGGCCAGGCCACCACCGCTCTGGGGGCTCCCACAGACTGTCCCTCACCCACAAGTCCTGGGGCTGCTGCCCATCTTTGCCACCCTGCACCTGGCAGCAATGGGCTCTGCCCACCTGGACACTGGGGTTAAGAGGAGGGACCCCAACCCACAAGGCATTGTTAGGAAAGGTCACCTGCATGGGGCAGATGGTTCTGCAGCCTGTCCCAATGGTGTCACTGTCACCCCAACCACGACACCGCCCCGTGGGGCTCACCCTGGGTGCGGGGTCAGTGCCGCCTCTTGCTGATGGCCGCCCTGCGTGGGGGCAGAGCTGCAGCCGCAGCCATGTGTGCTCCTCTTCCCTGGGCCTGAACAGGCAGCACCGCTGCCCCAGGCACGCATGCACCCACACGCATGCCCACACGGGCACACACTCACATGCATGCCCACACACATGCACACAAACACACTGGCACACGATGTGCATATGTACACCCACGTGCATGCACCTCCCCACCTGAGTTTGCACACATGTGCACGTATCTGTGCACATACCCCCCACCTGCAGGCACACACACTGCATGCTTACATACATGCACACGCAGCCATGCACGTGTGCACCCACACAGATGCAGCCCCCCTCAGTGGACCCCCATGCCCGCTCTCTCTGGGGCTGGAAGCAGGGCCTGGCTGGGCCAGCCCTGGCATGGGCAGGATTAAACCCCCTGAACCAGGTTTCCCCCTGCCACAGGCATGTGGGGCTCCTCCTGCCCCCCGGGTCTGGCCATGTGTCCAAGCTTGCATGGCCACGTCTGTTCCTGCTGTGGGGTTGGCCTGGCACCCCCAGTGCTGCTCCCGTCAGGCTGTCCCCATCCCTGGGATGCAGCAGCGGGTGTCCCTGCTGCAGGTCATCCTCACTGCCTCCTGCTCGAGCATTTCTTAGCCCTTGTCACCCCATAGGTACCCCCGTCTCCAGCCTTGTCCCTCTCTGTGACCTGCAGCCCCCCCTCCCCCGGCCATGTCATCCTGGGGCTGGAAACCACTCCCGGGGTCCTGGCTGTGCTCAGTCTCAGGTTTGGGGGTGACTTGTCCCTTTGGGGACAGCACTGTCACCCAGCTAATGCTAATGTCTCTCTGGGTGATACCTGGGGTGGCACAGGGGTGGGGTGGTGCCCTGCAAGGACACCAGGGACATCTGCGTGGTGTCCTTAGGATGTGAGGGCACATGCGTGGGAGAGGTGGGTGGGTCTGCTGGGGTTGGACCCTTCCTGGGGACCCCTCATGGGGATGCCAGCACCAACTCGTGAGGACTGGGACAGTGAAGGGGACGTGCCAAGAGGACCATGGGGTAGGAGGTGGTGGGGACATGCTAGTGGGCATCCCCTGGGACAGACAGCTTCACTGGGGCAGACTCAGCACCCTTTATTGCTTGTGTTTGTGCCTGGTGGGTGCAGGCCCACCTGTGCTCACCTGTCTGAGGGTGCAGAGGGTCCCCACAGGACCCTGGGGAAGGTTTGCAAGGCAGAGGGTGCTATTGCAAGGAGGGACTGGGAGGACACTCACTGCCAGGGGATGCGTGGCACACTGGACAGAGGAGGAGGCTGAGAGCCCCTCGAAGCTGCCCAGAGCACTGACCCCAACGTGCCAGCCCAGAAATGGTCCAAAATGGAGATCCTGCTCCCCAACTTTGTGCTTTGGACCATTAGCTGAGGGGGGGGAGGCTGTCAGAGCCCCCTCTCCTCCTCTCTGCAGTGTTCAGCATCACTGGGAGCTGCTCCCCCACACCAGTGCCGTGGCACAACAGCTGCAGTCTGGCTGCAGAGGGAGATTCTCTGCTGGCTCATAGCTTTGGCACAGAGGATGTGGGAAGCTGCTGATGGTTAATGGGAGCTGGAGAAGGTTTGGGGAGGGGTGTCACCCCCTGGAAATAGTTCCCTATGGGAGCAGGGCGGACCACTGCTGTGGGGCCATGGGCTCACATGGTAATGGGGGTTGCCTCTAAGAGGGTACCCCAGGCATCCCTGCCTCTGCCCTGACACTATTTCTGCCACCTGAGCTGGCCAAAACCCAACCCTGCAGCTACCTGGGCTGGAGCCCTCTCTGCAGCCGGCGGGGACAGGGACAGGGATGGGACCAGGGGCACGCACCAGGCAGGGCTTGGATGGCTCCAGGTGCTGCATGGGGATCTGGGCAGGGCAGGCAGCAGACAGAGTCTTGGTACAAGCCAGGTTTAAGCCTCAAGTGCTTTCACCCCAGAGATGCTCAGCTGCTTCCCCTCTTCCCCAAATTCGCAGCCTCCTCTCTGGCAAGAGGCAGCTTGCTAAGCAGCTCCAGCAGGCCACCCAGGTGGCCAGCACAGGCAGCCCCAAGCCCACGGGTGACAGGGGTTGAGGTGGAGGGGTCCTACCAGGGCGGGGGCTGAAGGCAGCACAGAGTGGCCCCTCCCTGGGAGCTGTGTAACCTTGTTTGGCAGGAGTGAGTGGGGTTATTTATAGCCGGAGAATGGCCGAGCCATACAAGGGCAGGAGGGATGAGGTGCCTGGCTGCCCTTCTTTGGCAAGCTGCATCCCTGAGGGGCTGCTCCCAGGTGTCTCCCCATTGTTCCCCTGCTGGCCCCAGGGATGCCTGGTATGGCTCAGCACAGATGCCCGCTGCCCAGGATCGATGCTGCAGAGAGACAGGACCCTCCCTGTCTGTGCTAAATGAGGGAAGGGGGCCACCATGCCCAAGAAGCCCGAGTCCCTGTGCTGTGTCCAGCAGTGTCCTGGGGTCGCCAGTGTCCCCGGTGGGGCAGAGCTCCCACTCCCAGCCATGCCCGGCGCAGAGGCCGGTGCAGGCAGACGTGGGCAATGCTCTGGAAGCTGCTGGGGAGGGCACTGCTGGGGCAGGACCGGCTGGGCACAGCGGGTTGTTGAGCCCCAGTGTCATCCTTCAGGATGGCCTGGGGCAGCTGGGAAATTTCCTGCCCCTGGCCTGACCCACTGCCTTTCCCCCCGCAGTATGGCATCGTGCTGGACGCCGGGTCCTCCCACACAGCCATGTTCATCTACAAGTGGCCTGCAGACAAGGAGAATGACACCGGGGTGGTCAGTGAGCACAGCATGTGCGATGTGGAGGGTAAGGGCCGTCCCAGTCCCTGGGAGCCGGTGGCTGGTGGCAGGGTCTTTCAGGTTCCCTGTGGGCAGGTCACCGTGATGGTGCGAATGCCCCTGGCATGCCCAGCTGCCTCCCTGTGTGCTCACCAGCACAGTGTGGTGTTAGGAGGGGTCCATCTCTGTTCCCAAAGTCTCCCCCATCTCACCCCATGGCCTGAAGCCGCGCATGCCTGTGGTTTATCTTTTCCTGGCAGGAAACAACTCAACTCCCTGCCTAACCCAGCAAGGGATGGTTTTCCACTCTCCATTTAAGCAGCTTTCTCTGGTTGTCAGCCCGTGGGGGATGCAGCATGGGCAGGGAGATGTGCCTGGGCTCTGGATGGTTCCATGCCCACAGAAACCTGCAGCCCCTGCCTTTTGAACCACTTGGGAGGGGCAAAGCTGCCCACAGAGCACCTTCCCACCGAGCAAGGCGGGAATCTTTCTACCACCTGCAGGGAGCAATGCTGTTTCCTCTTCACAGGTCCTGGCATCTCCAGCTACAGCACCAACCCTCCAGCTGCTGGGACAAGCCTGGTGCACTGTCTGAACCAGGCTCTGAGAGACGTGCCCAAGGAGAAGCACTCAGGCACCCCGCTCTACCTGGGTGCCACAGCCGGCATGCGCCTGCTCAAGTGAGTGCTTGCTCTGGCCGCGCCAGCTGCCTGGTCTCCAGTGCTGCCTGGGAGATATTGCCATGTCACCTTGCCACCTCACCACCTATGGCAGGGGTGCAGATGGCAAAGGACAACTGCCACGTTGCCCCTTTGTCAGGCAAAGCTCCTAATCCTCCCAGCTGCCTGGCTCCATGCTCCTTGCAGAGGTGCCTTCCACAGCAGGAGGTGCTCTGAGGGACACAGCCAGCACAGCCCCCCACCCCCACCCCCCGGAAAAGGGGCCAGCATGGGGCCAGCACCAGGATAACCCACCCAGTCTTTTTGGCTAGCCAGAAAGAAAGTTTCCCTGCACCCATTGCCACCTGATGGGACGCAGTGAGAATAACGATCCCCCAAAAAGCACACAGAGGAGGGAGTCGTGTCACCCTCACCCAGCCATAGGGTATGGCTTGGGAGCTAGCACACCTCCATCCCTGCCACCTGCCTCCTCCTCTGGCAGACACACGGGGAATGAGCTGGGGGTTTTGCGGGGACATCCCTACAGGTGCCCAGGCGAGAACCCACCTGCCTCCCGCCCCATGTGCTATAGAGGGGCCAGGCCTCAAGGGCTGTGCGGGCAGCAGGGTCTCCACTGGCAGCACCCTGGCACAGCTCTGCCACCCTGTCCTCTTGCCTGCCCCGCAGCATCGCGAACATGCAGGCTTCGGATGCCGTCCTCAGCGCTGTGGCTGCCACGCTGAAGTCGTACCCCTTTGATTTCCGAGGGTCAAAGATCCTGTCGGGGGAAGAGGAAGGGGTCTTCGGATGGGTGACTGCAAACTACCTCCTGGAGAACTTCATCAAGGTAGGCAGGGAAGTGTGGCACCCAGCTGGGATAGCTGTGGTGGCCAGGCTCTCCTGCAGCTCGTCACATCCTTATGCCTGCTCCTGTCTTCCTTGCTCAGCGTGGGTGGCTCGGGGAATGGATCCAGCCCCAGAAGAAGACCCTGGGGGCCATGGACTTTGGGGGAGCTTCTACACAGATAACCTTTGAAACCAGGGACACCATCGAAGACCCCAGAAATGAGGTGATGCTGAAGCTGTATGGCCAGGCATACAAAGTGTACACCCACAGCTTCCTCTGCTATGGAAGGGACCAGGTTCTTAAGAGGCTGCTCTCAAAGGTCCTCCAGGTACCGGCATGTACTCACTGGGGATGCCAGCTGTCCTCACCCCGTGGTTGCCCCCTTACCCTGGTGTTTATACAGGGGTGTCCCCCAGCCCTGGCTCTAGGACAGTCCCACGGGGCCAGTTGCACACCTTTCCCAGCCACCTTCTGGGTTTTGCCCCCTAACCCTCTCCCATGGTCTCAGGGCTTCCTCCCACCCTCTCCATAAGGTGTTACAGCCCTTGGCCAGAGCCAAGATGTCCTGAGTCATTTTGAGACACTTGTGGCAACTACCAGCTCTGCATCCCACTGCCCAAGCTCCTCTGCATCTCCCCAGCAGGAAGATGGAAGCAGGCAGGCAGCGGTGCCAGGTGCCACACAGCACTGGGGAACCTGGGGCTACGGCATGGCTCACACGTCCCTTGTGTCACTTCTCTGGCAGGCTGAGAGCTACCAACCAACTGTCCACCATCCCTGCTGGCCCACCGGCTATGACAAGAGCCTGTCACTGAACAGTGTCTATGACAGCCCCTGCACGGTGAAGGAGAGGCCCAACCTTGCCCTCAACACCACCGTCACTGTGATCGGCACTGGCAATGGCAGCCTCTGTGCTCTGCATGTCAGCAAACTCTTCGACTTCACCACCTGTTCCTTCTCTCACTGCTCCTTCGATGGCGTTTTCCAGCCAGAGGTTTCGGGAAACTTCATCGTAAGTCCTGGCAGGTAGTGGGGTGGTCTCCTGGCTTCTGGGTGGGCAGGTGCCCCCAGCCCCCTGGCAGCAATGCCAGACCCTTGGCTCTCCAAGGGCAGTTCCTTGTGCCCACAACGTGGCTGTTCGTGGCGAGAGGGTTTTGCTCCCAGCCTGTCCCACAGCTGTCTCCTTTCCTTTGTCAGGCCTTCTCTGCCTTCTTCTACACAGTGGACTTCATCCAGACAGTGATGGGGAGACCTGTGCACTTGCCCAGCGACCTGAAGGATGCTACAAAGACCATCTGTGCCACCAGCTGGAGCGAGGTGGGCTCCTTGGGCACGGTAGGGAGGAGAGGGCTGCTTTTGTGTGGGGCATCACCCAGGCTCTGAGAGCAGCCCTTAGAGGTGGCTGGGTGTCTTGGCACCCATGGTGTAGGGGGAAGGTGGGTGACAGCTTCCACATGGGATGAGGAGGGGCTCGGCTGGGTATGGGCAGCACCTTGCCCAGTCTGATGCAACCACCTAGAGCTTCAGGCCACAGAAACAAAGCCTGGACCCTTCTGGCTTGACCCCTTTTCTCTGTCCCTCCATGCATCCCATCCAGCTGCTCCAGAAAGCCCCTAAACTGGAGAAGAGACTGGCGGATTACTGCGCTGTCAGCACATTCATTTATTTGCTCACCACCAAAGGCTACAACTTTGACAACCATTCTTTCCCCAACATTGCCTTCCAGAAGAAGGTGGGTAACACCAGAGCACATACTCACGGTATGATGTCTGTTTGGAGTTAGGCCAAAAAGCCTTGCAGGAGAGATAATCCCACACCAAGAAAGAGCCAAGCAATGTGAGGGAATAGGAGCAGGATGGGACTTTCTTCCTACTGGGAGATGCAAAAAAAAATAATGAGCTGAGCTGACTGGAGTCATGGAGTCGGGTCCTCCAGTCTTTCCTTGGCCCTTGAGACATGAGCCATCTCAAACAACTGTTCACTCTGGGTTGTTGGGAAATTATCTTAGGGCAGGATCCCACCTTTGCCAAGTGCCCTGACCTGCACAAGCTGTGAGATGGGCAGCAAGAGTAGGACTGGCCTGAGTGGATGAGATCCTACTCCAATTGCATGAACCCAGCTCAGCACAGGATGGACACTCCTTCATCTCTGGGCTGGCTGGACACATGGGCAAGCAAGGGCTCAGGGTGCTGTGGATTCCCCCAGATCTCTCCTTCATTGGGCTGACACTGAGATGGTCCCTGGAAGGTTCCTTGAGGCTCATGGAGCTGGGTTGGCCAGGGTTGTGACCGTGCTAAGTTGTTTCCACAGGCAGGAGAAACCTCCATCGGCTGGGCCCTGGGTTACATGTTGAACCTCACCAACATGATCCCGGCAGAGAAGCCCTCTTCCCACAAAAGCATGCTGTACAACTACTGGGTTATCCTCATCCTGCTCTTTGTGGTCACCACCCTGACGTCTCTGGTGACTGCTGTCTGCCTACTCCGGCGCAGCAAGTCCAGTGCAATCTAACAGCAGGGACAGGGTGGGCCTTGTCTGCAGGACCCAGCACCATCCTTCCTGCTGGAGTCTCCATGGCCTGAACACTTGGGATGCAGCAAGTGCTTGGAGATGTCCTCCTTCAATACCTGATGCTGCCTGTCCCAGAAGGAAAGCTGTCCCTTTTTGCCCTCCTCTTGCTTTCAAGCTGCAGAAAAGGGGGGGGACAGAAGAGGACCCTGACCCTGCAGGAGAATGGCTTAAGGGTTCCCCAATGCTACTCAGGGATGGACCCTGGAGCAGGCTTGGGATTTGGACATTCAGATCTTGGGCATCTTTCTGCCACCAGACTTGGGCTGGACTGGTCCAGCAAGTCCAGACAACAGCAGAATTTATGCATGGGGTGGGTGGGGAGCATTAGTTACGCTAGTCCTTATAGCTGACCTCTCTAGCCTGTCCCTGCAGCATCAGTCCTGCCTCCCAGGGAGCTCTGGCCATCAGCCAGAGTCCATGCTGTCTTCCTGGCTGATGCACAAGCCCCATGGACCTTCCTGAGGGCCAGACCTTGGCCTGGACTTCCACCAGCCTCAGCACAGGCCCTTTGGGTAGGACCTTAGCAACAACCAGACATGGGGCACAGGCAGCTTCCAGGTCCTGCTTCAGCAGCCAAACATGATGCCTTCCCCCTTCCTGTGGTTTCTAAACCAGTCTTGCCTTTGCCACAGCCTCCTCCATTCCCCCAGCAATGGTGCAAAAAGTCCCTGTGGCTCCCTGGTAGGTGATGGGCTCACTGCAAGAGGGGGGATTGGAGCCCTGCATCACCCCACGATGGACAGCCAGGAGGATGCACCTTCATTTCCCATTGAGTAAGAACAGGGACACACAAACATGCAGAAGGTTTTGTTTTGTTTATTTGTTGTGGTTTTTGTTTTGTGTTTGGTTTTTTTTTTATAATCAGAAATAAATCTTTGTAATCACTTCTATGACTCTGTGGCTCTTGATCAGCAATGGGCTGATCAAACCTGGTTGTCCCGCAGGGGTAGAGCCACTTACAGGTTCTACTGGGACAAAGCTGCAGGTCAGGCTGAGCCTGAAGGTCTCACGTCTTTGCAGCCTGCCCAAGGCTGAGACACCGTCAGGCTTCGTATGCTCTACCAGCCTGGAGAATCCTCCAGTACACACCAAGGTGGGCTTCCTTACTCCAGACTCAGGCCCACTTGGAGGTGGAAGAGTTTCAACCTGCCACGAAGGTTGCAAATTCGAGGTTTCCCAAGCACTAGAGGTCCAGTCACCCCAAAAGCGTGAGCAAGCAGTGCTCAGGCTGACTCTGCCCCGTGCATTCACCACTGCACTGCTGGCCACAGCCTCCACACAAGGCAAACACGTGGGGAGTTTCTGCTCCTGGGGGACCGGGTCTGGTGCCCAAGCAGGGCAGGAGAGTGGCCTGCAGGGCTGGCAATTTGTGCAGTCACTGGCAGCTCAGAGGCACTGCAGCACACACCCAGCTGTGCAGGGCCAGTCCTGACTCACCACCCTATCTGGAAAGAGCCTCCCACCCCACTGTGCTCCTCCACACGCCCCAGGAGAGGAGCAGTTCCAGCCAGAGCTGTGGTTTCTCCCGGCCCTCCTTCTCTCACAGGCAGCAGGAGCTCCGCTCCCCGCGCCGGCTGACCTCCCGCTAACTGTGCTTGGCTTAACCCACCCATTTCACCACAGCAACTTCGCTTTTAGCTGTTCTGGTGGCTGCTCCCCATCTCACTGCACAGGTCAAGTGTGATTCCAGTTCAGATGATGTTCTGAGCCCCAAAAGCCAGCTTCCTCCCTGGGCCTCTTCTCTCCCCAGCCCAGGGACTCCCTCCCGTGGCGAGGCTCGGGGACGGTCTCCACTTCTCACATGGAATGAGGCATTTCTGGTCTCTGAAGCTGAAATACTGCTGCTCTGCTCTAAGAAACCAGATAGCTTCCAGAACCTAGGCTGGGTTGGCCCCTCTAAGAAATTCACCTGCTGCTGAATCAGAGCTGGATATCCACCAAGAACAGCTGGTTTGCCCTAGTCATGACTTGGAGTTTGCCATTAGGAAAAAATGAAGTAAAAGAGGTTTCTTATCTTCCCAAGTGCCCCTCTGGATGTGTGGGAGACAGTACCATTCCCTTGCCAGCTGGTTATAGACACATAGAGAGTCTAGGACTGGCCAGTGACATGCCCTGAGAGGAAGGCAGGCACCGCATAGAGGGGCTCTGTGCACACATGCACCCCTTTCTGGGGGCAGAGGGGATACCCCCAGAGGCCATGCAGCTGCAAGGCTCAGCTTAGCCCCATTCAACAGGTGAGAAAAGCCTTGCTGCTACAGGACCAGGGACGCTGTGACTGGTCAGGCCCAAGAAACAGAAAAGCACACAGCACAGAGAGAGCTCTGCCCTCTCACAGCTTAGCCCAGACCCATCTGTGCCTGCAGTCACTGCACACACCCAGTCAGATTGTGGGTGCCATGGCCTCAGAGGGACTGGAGCTCCCTGCTCCGCAGAGAGCTGGCTCAGGGTGACATTTACCACCTGCACCCCAGCTCTTCCTACCCCACCACCAGCCTTTGCTTTTTCCACAATGAGCACCTTCAGCTCACAACTTTTATTGTGCCCCCCACGTGCAATGCTCAGAGGCAACCTGGGAGGGAGCAATCCTTATGGTGCCTCCACCAAGCTGTCACTGCAGGATTGACTTATGTGAGTTCCCAGGCAGTGCTGCAGAGCCCACCAGACTCGCAAGCAACACAGGCAGGTTGGGCAGGCAGGACACAGGCACGGTGCACTGTGCTCTGCCAGCTATTCCACAACGTCCCCGTACTTGTTCCTCCTCACCGGCGGTGCCATGCTCTCTCTGTCCTCTGGTCTGGGCAGATTTTCTGCAACAGAAAGAACAAGCTCCCTGGACCCCCCAACTATCCCGGTGCGTTTTCCAGGAGTGTGCAGAAAACCACAGAGCCCTGCTGAAGCATTTAAGACCTCTTCAGCTAGGCCCAGCTACGGCAGCTCATGGTACCAGTGGAAGAAAGCAGCTGGCAGCCGTGGGAACTACCCACTACAGCTGTGCCCACTGCGTGGATCAACTGGGGTGTGGAGGGGTTTACTGCCTCCCCTACCCCCTACCCTCTTCTTCCTCTTCCAGCAAGCCCTTCACGCTGGCTCTTGTGAATCCACAAAGTAGACAGGGCAGCAGGCAGAAGTGAGTGCTCCCCCCACGTGCCGCCATCCCTGCGCGGGTACCTGCAACGCAGCTGATGGGCCTGGAGCATGGAGGGACCATGAGACCAGGCAGGGGGTTCCAGCTACACTGGCATTTCTGCCACCTCAAGGCCCCTGCTCCCACCCCTCAGCTAACAGGGTGCCAGTGTGGGTCTTATATGGGGATTTTAGCAATGACACCAACTTAATTATGAGGCAGAAATGACAAATTGTTGCAGCAGGTAGAACTAGGCATGACAAGCCCAGGGAAAGCAGCAGGGAGAGATGTGAACATACCTGCGGGCTGAGACACCCTGCCAGCCATGGCAAGCTCCTGTGGGGACTTGCCTGTCTCCAGATAAATCCAGAAGTCGGAGCATTTCTGCGTCTCAGTTCTGGTTACCACATAGCTGACAAGGGACCCTGTGCCTAAAGAGACCGAGATGCTCCTGAGAGCACCAGCAGCAAGGGCATCTGCTAAGGGCAATGGTAGGGAAAGCCCCTGCCAGCTTCCCAGCTGCTGCAGCTGCCTGCGAGCTGTCCCTGAGCCGCAGCGGGCGGTGGGGAGCAGGGATGCGACAGGAGCCGGGGGAGAACCCCCCCAGGAGAAGGACAAACAGCCCCTCTGCCCGCAGCACGGCCCCACGCAGAGTGGGATGCCACCCGAGGCAGGGGCACGGCCGACCTTGCTCACCCGCGGCCAGCAGCAGGCTCCACTGCAGGCTGTACGGCAGCTTCTTGTTCACCAGCTTCTGCACGGCAAAGGCGGCTCCACTGCCTGCCAAAACCCGGCGGTCCGGTGCCGTTACCGGTCACGGCACCCACCCGGGCCGCCCCCCTCCCCCGGGAGCAGCCGGGGGGAGCCGGGCCAGGCCCTACCTGCCAGGAAGGCACCGATGCCCTTCATGAAGGCGTGGGACTGGCAGGCCGCGTACTGCTGCAGCGCCTGCGGGGACACACTCAGCGCGGGGCACCGGCAATCCCCCGGCCACCGGTCCTCCCGCTCTGATCCCCCCAGCCCCGGCACCGCCGATCGCCGGCAACGCCCACCCTGGTGCCCCCGGCCCCGGCCGAGCATACCGGGTGCTTGGCGGCCACACTGTCCTCCACCCGCCGCAGCCCCAGGTTGACCATGGCGGGGCTGCCGGTCCCAGCGGCGGGGAGGGCCTGCAGGCCCCGCCCGCCCCTTCCGGCGCTGCCGTTATGGCGGAGCCAGACGGGCCCTTCTACCTGCTGCAGGCCGGGCCGGGCCGGTACCTCTGTTACTGCCGCCCCGGCCCCGGCCCCGGCCCCGCCGGCACCGTCTAGTGAGTGCGGGACGGGGAGTGGGGCCGGGGCCGGGGCCGGGACCGGGGCCGAGCGGTCCCCGGCACAGCCTGAGCTGCCGCCTCCCGCAGTGTGACCGACGCGCTGGACGTCTGGGCTCGGGAGCTCGGTGCCTGCCCGCCGCTCGGATGTGTGTGTACCGGGGCCGGGGCGGCGGGGCGGGCTGGGGCCGGGGCGGCGGGG
Organism: Tringa solitaria; assembly: GCA_026413425.1. Lineage (NCBI taxonomy): Eukaryota > Metazoa > Chordata > Aves > Charadriiformes > Scolopacidae > Tringa > Tringa solitaria. The sequence goes on along the minus strand of JAOXJM010000007.1, from coordinate 12,503,655 downwards.
CAGGCCGTTTCGGGACATGTCCCCTCTCCTCCCCAGCAGTGCCCGCCAGAGGAGCACGGCGCGAAGCTCAGGTGGGTGCCGCCGCCGCCGGGAGCCGGCCCTCGGCCTCGGGCCCCCCTCACCCCCGGGTCGCCCGCGCAGGGAGGCCCTGGAGCGGGGGGGCGCTGCGCTGAGCCTGGGTGAAGGGAAGGCCACGCTGCGGCTGCCGGAGGAGGCCCAGTGCTCGGTCCTGGAGCTCTTCAAGCTGCCCGTCGCGGAGGCGAGAAGTCAGGTCCAGGCGCTGGTGTTTGGCATGGCGGGGCGTGTCAGGAGCCTGGAGAGACGCCTGGGAGGTCCGTGGGGGGCTTTGGGAGGGGGTAAAGGCAGGAGGAGGGCGGGCAGCTCCCTTCCACCTTCGCGGTGGGGCTCTGAGTGGTCGGGCTCAGCCAGCAATGGTAGGGGGCTGTGCCTCCATGGCGTTGCCCCAGTGGTTTCCTCTCACTGGCCCCAGCAGAGATGCTGCTGCCTTTTTCTGTTTGGGCTGGCCAGGGCCTGCACCTGACCACCGCAGGCAGAAAAGATCCTGTGTGGGACCAGAGGACAGTTTTGTGTCTTTGTGAAGAGACACAGCTTTGTCCTGATGGCCAGCACCACACCATCATCTCTGCCTGTGGGAGTCGTCTTACTCTATTTTAGGGGTCTAGGAAGATCCTGGGGCAGTGGCAGCCTGGGTGGGAGTGCTGGGAGGAAAACGTGGCTCAGTTTGGCTGTGGAGGGGAGGGAGCTTGCTGGGGAGGCCTGGGGTGCTGCACACCACATTGAGGTACCTTGGCTGCTGTCTCAGCAGTGGTGGAGATGCTGGCATCTTCCTGCAGCCCTGAGAAGAACACTGCCCAGAGCCAGCAGCTCTTCCTGCCAGGTAAGCAATTGCCAGGGGGCACCTCCCCTGGTTCTGCTGCTTGTTTGCCTTCTCTTCCCTAGGAGGCTGCTGGTCCTGTGTCCATGTACCCTCCAGGACACTGAGTCTCCTTGGCTGTGGCTGCTGTCAGCCACCCTGCTGTTCTGGTGCCCTTCCTGGCACAGAAGGGGCCAGGGCAGTGGCTCTCATGGTGTCTGGGATGCTCTGTGCTCAGGGGGGATACTGGGCATTGCCACACAGGTTGCTCGCTAGCCTCCAGGAGGAGGTCAGGCTTTCCTTCTCTTCCAGACTGGGGACCGCAGCAGATCCATGTCTCCCTGCTGCTTTGGGAGAGGAGACCAGTCTCAGTCCTTCCTCACCTGCCACAGATGCTGGGCTGCTGGAGGCTCACGCTGGGTGTGGAGGGGTTTGCAGGGCTGCCAAAACATCTGGCTGACCTTTTGCAATCCCCATCCTGCTTGTCCCTGACTGAGGCAGACCCCAGCCCGAGGAAGATCAGGGGTGCTGGCTCGGCTTTGCTGGCCAAGAGGAAGATCCCCGGGGAGTCTCTCATTAACCCTGGCTTCAAAAGGTAAGTGCTGCTCCCAGGCCTAGTGCTGGGACTGGATTGCACAGAGATCCAGTGGACTCTGTAGCTACGTGAGAGCAGGGTGGGGGGCTTTGGGCTGTGGTCCTCTTTCCATCTGCTTCTAGCAAGAAGGCACCATCAGGAGTGGACTTCGAGGACTGCTGACCTGTGCTGTCCCGTCCCCTGATGACAGCCCTACCGGAGCCGTGTCAGCCATGTGTGTGGAGGTTTCACTGCGACCTGGGCCTGCTGAGTGGGGACAAGTAGGACCAAGAGAGCTGGAGCCAGTGCCTGGCAGGCCTGAGTAGGCAGCAGATTCTCAGCTGGTGCAGTGGCAGGGCCTTTGAGGGGGACAGATGGGGCAGAGGTGCCAGAAGTGGTGGCTTTTTTCCCCTGTGTCTCTTCCCTGCTGGCAGGGGTCACTTGCCGTGAATTGGAGGGGGGTTTTTAAGAATTTTGTATTGCCATATAACAAAAAGATTGCCTGTGCTTAACTTATTGCTAGTAAAGATGGCTTTAGCCAATTGGTCTATGGGGACTGAGACAGCACAGATGTCCATTGTGCCTTTCCCTTGCTCAGGACCTCTGTCACTAATTTCAGCTGAACCTGGAGGGTCAGGAGCTCAGAGGAGTTCTCTTTCCTGATACCTTTGTGCCAGGGGGCTGCTGCGGAAGCTTCTCTAGCCCCCTGGAGAGCTGGGAGAATGGGTCCAGCCCTTGCTAGGCACTGGGAGAGGACTGGGAGGCCAGTGCGAAGTCCTGTGAGGGAGGAGAGAGAGATGCTGGGGCTAGTCACTCCAGACTCAGGCTTGTCTCACTTGCAAAGCCTTTATTGCTTTCTGGGAGCTCTGATACATGCCTTAGACTTGCCCCAATTCCACCCCATCCCTCTCCCAAATCTGCTCCTGAGAGCTTCCTAATGGCAGGTTCTGGGGGGACGGTGCCCTCCACTCCCCTCACCCAGGGTGCTGGGGGCTGGGCTGTCTCTACCACCTGTGCCACCCCCCCTGGCTCTGAGGCTAGGGCTCTGCAGGGCTGTGCTGCTTTCCCTCACCGGTGTGGCTCCTCGGGGGTGTCCTGCAGCACCTGGCACAGCCCTGTCTCGGGTTGCTGGCCTGGCGGGTGGCATGGTGTGCAGGGATGCCTGCTGCAGCGTGCTGCCCTCTCTGTTCCCTGCAGCCCTCTGGGCAGCTTTTCCTCCCCACCTCCTGCCCTTGCCTTCAGCATTGCCCACCTTCAGTACAGAGGGTGCCCAAGGTTGCATCTGTCCTGATGCTTGGGGGACTGCAGGGCAGGTCAAGGGGATCCTGGCCAGGCAGGGAGGATGGCACAAGAGGTGAGAACGCATTTGCAGGCTCAGTGCGATGCAGATTGCTGCCAGCACTTCGGGCAGGGGTGCCAGCGGGGAATTTGTGTGTCAGGGGCTCATCTCCTGCTCTCTGCCCTCCCAAGTGTGTGCAGGCATGTGGCAGTCATGGCAGGACCGAGGTGAGCACTGGCCTGCTGCCTGAAGCTGGCCCTGCCCCACCTGGGTGTGTGTCCGGCTCACTGTGGCGACCGGACCACAGAGCGATAGGCTTGTATGATCTCCTCGCTGTTGGGGCAGGTGTATTTGAACTCCTTGGTTTCGCTGGCACTGTTGAGGTAGCGCCAAACACCCTGCAGGTCCTTGGGGATCCCAAAGCGGCGGTAATGTTGGCACACGACCTGTGGGCAGAAATAGGGTGAGCCCTTTCCCAGCCCTGTGTGCCTGCAATATGCCAAGGAGGGCCTCGTGGCCAGGTGGTGGTATTCAGGGCCAGGAGCCAGCTAGGAAAGGGGATCAGGGGACATCCCTGGCACTGCACAAGATCAGGGATGGCACCTGGCAGTGCATGTGGAGGGGAGTGACATCTGTGGGAAGACACCATGCTGAGCAGGGGGCATAGGGTGGGGGTACCAGGGTGATACAGCTGTTGGCAAGGGAGCGGGGGGGGGTTGCTGCAGGCACCCAGGGGGAGGTGAGAGCATCAGGCTGGTGCCATCTAGAAGCCAGGGCAAGGGGAAGGGCAGGCCCCAGGGTGCCCCCACTCACCTGGACGATGTTGAGCTTGGGCAGCAGGTTGCAGTCGGCTAACGTGAGCTGGTCCCCATCGAGAAAGCGGCGCCGGGAGGCCCGGAGATGGGGGTCGTGGGCCAGCTCGTACTCCAGCGGGGCAGTCAGGTACTCATCCAGCTTCAGCAGGGCCCGCAGGAGGCTCCGCTGCAGTGCTGCGGGAGGGTGGCAACGTTGCTGGGTCCGGGCACAGCCCCACTGCAGGCACGGGGCCCCACGGCTCTGCCATGGCCTCCTGCCAGCCCATCTCTGTGCCCAGGCAGGGCTACCTGTGCTCTCCCCGCTTTGCCCCAGCTGGCACCAGCCCTGGCCCTCCCAAGAGAGCCCTGGCACGTCCCCACCAAACCGCCTGGGGAGACCCAGCTGTGGCCTGGGGCAGGGGAGGGCTGGAAAGGCTCAGACTGACCTGGCCTGGCTTTGGGATGGTGGCACCTGAGAGGTTGCATGGGGTGCCCCCCTCCCAGCCCAGCTCCTCACCCTCATCCTGGGCAGGCACTGGGTTCTTGATGAAGGTGGAGAACTTGTGGAAGATGTCATTCCCGGCCAGGCTTGACTCTCTGTACCGGGGGACCAGGCTGGGGAACCTGCAGGGATGTGGGCATGGCTGAGGAAGGAGGTAGGGGCTGGGAGGCTCATGTGCTACCTGCCCACGCCCATCTGCCCCCCAGCCTCTCCTGTTCCTCTTTGGCCCCTTGGCCTCTCCTGCAGCAGACGCCAGTCACTGACTTGGGAGGCCCCAGCTTATCCTCCAGGAAGTCCTCGATCGTGACGGTGTCAGTCTTGGGCTCGTCATTATAGAGCAAAACAGGCAGCTGGGCACCCGGCGCGAAGTCCTTCAGCACGTCCAGCGCCCTGTGGAGATGGGGACGGACACTGATGGCTGGCAGTGCACAGGGCTCTGCAGGGTGCTGCACATGTGTGTGTCTGTGTGAATGCACATGCGTGTCCTGGGCAAAGGGCCAAGATGGGCCCCCCAGGCTGCTTCTGCCTCCCCTCCGTGGCAGCCCTGCCCTGGAAAATGCCCTCCCTCAGGCCCCATGCATCCTACAGTGCCCCACCCGTCGCATCCTGCAGTTCCCCCACCCGTTACATCCTTTCCCAAGGTGCTGGGCATCTACCACCTCTATCAGTGGGCCAGGGCACAGCTCCCATCCCGCCCTTTGCCCTGGCCCTGGGGAGGGGGGGAACCACTCACCTCTTCACATCCACAGTGGTGAGGGTGAAGGGCACCCCTTTGAGCAGCAGCACCATGAAGAGTCGCTGGCAGAAGGGGCAGTGGCCCACGCTCTCCCCGTCCTCGCTTGCCTGTGGGCAGAGGGAGAGTTCAGCTGCCCCTTTGCCCATGGCCGCAGTGGGGGCCGTGCTGGCCACCCCTTCCCCCCCCCAGTGCTGGGGGAGGGTGGCAGGGTGCACGTCACCCTGCCCTGGCCAAGCCTGGGTTGGCCACAGGCTGGTGAGCAGCCAGGCAAGGAGCCAGCCTCCAGCTTCTGCCTGCTCCTGGGCCCTCCCTGCACCACCCCAGCAGCCTGCGTGGCACAGCGGGTGCTGGCCCTGGCACCCCCAGGGGCCTGGGGGGCAGCAGTGGTGGTGGATGCACTAGGCAGTGGGGGTGGCTGCAGCAGGGGACAGCCTAGCGCAGCAGGGTAGAAGGGGGGGGCAATGCTGGTGACCTTGTCACCCCGAGGATGATCCCAGGTGGGCCCTGTGCAGCTGGACAAACTGCCATGGCCGGCTGGTGCCTGGGGAGGGCCTGGCAGATGCTGTGGTGGCCGGGCTGCTGGGCAGGGTGTCCAGGTGTGGGGGCACCCCAAGCTGTGCACCCACAGCCCCCCCCCCCGTGCCTGCAGGGCAGGCGGCAGCATGCTGTGCCCTGGAGAAGAGCCCCAAGCTGCCCACTGCCTGCCCAGGGCCCCGCATCTGGGCCCTGTGGTGGGGCAGGGACCACCCCAGCCCAGCAATGCCATGATGGCAGCTGGAGGTGCCCCCTGGCCTGGGGCACCCCAGGCCCCCGTGATCCCCCTCACCTTGACGAAGAGCTGGATTTCGGGTTTCTCAGCCATGCTGGGTGGCGGCTGCTGGCAGACTGGTGGCTGTGGCGTGGGTGCCAGTGCCAGAGTCATGGCCCCTCCCAGTCCCACATTCCTCCCTGGGGTGCACCCGCTCCCACCCACGCCTGGCCCCACGGCTGCGGGGACGCCCTGCTGTGGGGCCCCAGTCACTGCTGCTGCTGACAGCTGAGGTCCAGCAAGGGTGGCTGGCAGCATTGCCAGGTCCTGCTACTCCCTGTGGGGCTTCACCCCC
>JAOXJM010000007.1:12472126-12497693 GCA_026413425.1 Tringa solitaria | reverse complement strand
CCCCCTTCCAGCCCCACCACCCCCTGTGGAAGAAGCCAACACTGGGTACAGCCCTGTGTTATGCCCAGCTCCTTTTGCCCATGCGTGCTCCTGCTCCCCCACCTCAGGGCACCGTGAACCCCCCTCCTCAGCCCTCACCCAATCCCTTCCCATGCACCCAGCCTTGGCACTCCTGCCCACCAGCACCCACACAGCCTCGCTGGCTCCAGTTATTATTTTTTATTTAAAATGATCGTTATTTTCACATTTCATTTTTTTCAGGTTCTTTTGCTAGCAATGTACAGGCTCCACCAATGCATCCCCATCCTCTGGGGTGCCCCGTGCCCAGGGCCGTGCGTGGCACTGGCGCTGTGCCCGCGGCTGGTGGCCAAGGACGTGCAGAGGGAGGTGAAGCGAGAAGCGGGGCCAAACTCAACAAAGCAAATAGTGTTAAGGCAGTGGCCATCCCTGCCCCAGGGCAATGCCCTCCTGCTCCCACCTCACTGCCACCCTTGGGGTGCCCCCAGCAGGGTTTTTGCCTGGGAGGCCCCAAGCCCAGGGCAGGGAGGCCACTGCGGCCACCCAGGCTGCGTGGACACACCAGGCTGCGGGCACAAAAACATCTCAATTGACCATCAAAATCCACGGGGCACAGGGATGGTGGCACGGCAGCTGGTTGGGGCAGTTCTGCAGATGGGAAGGCTTGGGGGGGGTGAAGTCTGTACCTGGAATGCTGATGCCCCCCCAGAGCCCCAGCGCACCAGGGCAGGCATGGGGCAAGGACAAAGCCCTGGCCAGGGCACAATGCCCACCCGGGAGTGCACTGTGGGTGCCACCCCCAAGGTGACAACTGGGGACCCAAAGGTGACACCATCCCCTCCCTGGTGGCAAACAGCCAACCCCAAGCTGGCTCATCCCCCAGCGCCCAACCAGGAAGGTAGAGTGGGCCCAGCAAGTGAGCAGGGGGCACCACAGGTGGGAGCTGCCCACCCGTGCCATCCACCCCACCAAGACCAGCCAGTTTTCAGTATGCCATTAAAAAAAATATGGTCTGAAAAATCTGAAAATAGAGCTTATCTCCCTCCCCCCCCAATTTTCCCCCCATTGAAAATACTGTATATTGTATCACAATCTATAGCAGGTGGCATACAGGACTGGCGAGACCAGGGGACATGGACAGTGGAGGGTCAGCTGCCATCCCCTGACTGGGGCCAGGGCTGGCCCTGGTGGCTCCTGGGAAGGAGGAGAAACTGTGCACGCTGCCCCCGAGGGTGCTGCAAAAGCCTGGGGCACCCATGGGGTGGGTGAACGGGGTCAGTGGCATGGGCCCTGCTCTTACCCTGCCTCTGGGCATGGCTGCAGGTGCCGCTGGGCTGCGGGTGCCTGGCACAGCCCCTGTGGGTGGCAAGGTGGCAGGACCCTCTGCAGAAAGGAGGGCACTGCTGGCCAAGGGATACCCACTGCCAGCCCTATTGATGCTGCTGGCACCACCGCTGTGGTCGATCCTGCCCTCCCCCCCACGCCAGGCACCACTGCCACGTTGTGCCAGTGCCCAGCAGGGCTGTCTTGTACCCCAAGGCCACCCCACTCTCAGTTTCAAAAGCCATCCTGGGATGCACCAACCCCTCTACACCAGTATCAGCAGTGACCCAACAAGAAACCAGTGCAGTGCCAGATGCTGAGCAATGAGTGCCAGGGCACGGGGGAAAAGCAGGGCTGCAGAAGGGGAAGGTAGCACAGCTGCAGGGCTGCAGAAGGGGAAGGTAGCACAGCTGCAGCGCTGCCCCACCGTGGGGGAAGCAGGTGGTGAGGGCAGGCAGGAGATGGTTAGGGGTTCTGGGAGGAGGGACACAGTTGGGGGCAGAGGGGAGAAACAGCTGGTGCCAGCGTGTGAAATACCCTGTGAAATACCCCTCTGCCCCACCGTGTGCCCCTCTGCAGGGGTGCTGCTGCCCGGCCTCAGGGACAGTACTGAGTGCCCAGTGTGGCAGGGCTGAAGCGGCCAGACCCCTCTGGCTGGCAGCAGTAGGGCAGGCGGGATGCAGCAGTGGGGCTGAGTGCCCCATCTCAGGCAGGCTGGAGGTTGCTGGTGACATCCCGTCGGTGACAGAAATCAATCGTGGGTGAAGCACCAGAGCTCCTGGCCCCTGCGGCACCAGACCCAGAGCCCCCCACAGTGCCAGGGGCAAGCGCCAAGCCAGGGCTACGGGAACAAGATGAAAGCATTTCTCCTTCCTCCGGCCCGGTCAGGGGCAGGCCTGGGGTGCTGCCGGTGCCCAGGGAGGTGGGTATCCCCACGGCCAAGGGTCCCCAGGGTGGGTGCAACAAGGGTGTCCAACTGAAGGCACCCCTCACAGGCCTCGTCCCTACCCCAAAGCGTGGGGGGCTGGTGGCACTGGAACTAAGACGTATCCTTTTCTTTACAGACTCTGTCCATTGGCACATGTTGGCTGGACAAGCCAGACCAGCACAATGGCCCCCGGTAACACACAGTGACACTGTCCTGGAACTGAAGGGGACAAAGGCTATCCAGCAGGCAGTAGGGTCTGTCCAGGCCAACACCGCACCCGCCATGTCCTCCCTGGCATGCGCCTCCAGCCACGGCAGCTCCGCTCGACAGAGCGAAGGGAGGGGAGAGGCCAAAAGGGTTTGGTGGCTTCACAGCCAGGGGAGGTGGCTGCTCCCGGGGTCTCAGCACAGTGTGTCCGTGTTGAACGAGAGCTGAGCCTACGGACAGAGAGACGGGCAGGGCTCAGGGGCAGAGCTGGGCAGAGGCTGCTGGGGCCAGGATCGGGCCTGGGGTGGAGAGCAACCTCCTCACCTCCAGAGAGCCCTCTCTGGTCCCTCCCTGGCCCCACCGTGTGCCCTTCCTTGGATGAGATCCAGTGCCATGGCACCCAGCCACAGTGCCCCGTGGTAGCAACAGAGCTGGGAGAACGGGCACCCAGATCTGGGTACAACCTCTCACCCTCTCCTCCTCAAAGCTGATGAGGCCTTCGTCATCGGTCTCCAGGTCCTCCTGCTCCTCTACCACGAGGGCCCGCAGCTCTGTCGGGGCAGCCCGTGGGCGCAGCAGGCTCAGCACACGCTCCAAGGGTGACTGCAGGGCACAGCTGGGGCTGGTCTCCTGCTGCTCCAGGTTGTCGCTTTGCTTCTTGGCAAAATTCACAAACACCTGGGGGGAAAGGGGCAGGAGACTGTGAGGCTGAGGTGCACGAGCACCTCCACACCCTGGCCACCTCTCACCTGCCATCTATGCCGCTGGAGACACTCCCCAGCGCATCCCACCAGACTGTGGCCGCCACCATGCCCCCCACCTAGCTCCACCTCCCATCCTGAAGGTGGTTTCTGCTGGCGCTTTGTCACGGCCACCCTCCCTGAGGACAAGCACTCAGCTCCCCATGCCCTTCCCGGTCTCACGTTATCCAGTGTGGTCTGGCTGACGGAGTAGTCTTCAATGCCCAGCACGTCCACCACCTGCTCCATCTTGCTGAAGACCTGCGCCAGTGAGATCTGGTCCGACTTCAGCTGGTACTGGGCCTTGGTGTGGTGCCGCTCCTGCAGGGGACATGGAGGTAACACCCAAGCCCTCACTCCCAGACCCCCTCCTGTCACCCTGGAGGTAAGGTGCTCCTTGGGGGATGAAGGCTGCTTTCACTCTAAGGCGGGGTTTGCCAGGGGATATCACCACCACGGCAAGGAGCTCACCTTCAGGATGGCCTCCGGGAAATTGCGGTTGAAGAACCTCACCACCTCCTTGATGTTGAGGCTGGACTTAGTGCGCACTGTGATCATGTAGCCATCTCCAAAACTGCAAGAGGACAGAGAAGCCCATGAGGATCTGGCACCCCACCTACACCTCTGCAGGGAAGGACTGACCCTAGAGCAGGGGATGATGCTCTCCAGCAGCCGCTGCACCCACCCGAGCGACCCTGCCCCATCCCACACAAAGCACTGACATCTCACTGTGGGTGCCATGCTGTCACCCTGCCATGGGGGTTTGTCCCCCTCCCACCCTGCAGCACACACAGGGTGCTGAACCCCAACAGGGCTCTTACCGGTTCTTCAGGTGCTGGATGCTGCCGAGACACTTGAGCCGCCCATTCACCATGATGGCCAGGCGGGTGCAGAGCGCCTCGCACTCCTCCATGCTGGGGAGACAGGGCAGGCTTCAGCAGGGTGGCACAGGGGGATAGTGCCAGGGGCCACAGCTGGGGCAGGCGGGGAGCCGAGCTCCCCAGGCCATCACCTGGGTGCTGTGGCACCACCACCAGAGATGGGTGAAGGCATCAGAGGGTGTCCTGGGTTCTCTCTGCTCCCTGTGCCCCTGCCAGATGCCATCCTCCAGGGACTGAAGAGCTCCCTCCCACCCACACAGTGCCCCTCATGCCCAGCAGCATCATGGGTGCAGCCAAAAGCCCCCCCAGACCTGTGGGACGTGAGCACCACGGAGCGGCCCGTTTTGATGACGTCCAGGATGAGGTTCCAGAGGAAGCGCCGTGCCTTGGGGTCCATCCCCGTGGTGGGCTCATCCTGCAGAACAGACAGCACTCTCAGACATGACAGCCCCTGGGGGGACCCTGCTGCCCCCTTCCCACCATCCCACACTCCAGGACACTTGTGGAGCCGGAGGCAGGCAGCTCCCACCCAGGGTCATTTCTGCACCCTAGCCCAGCACCAGCCCCAGGGACACAGCGGGTGGGAGGAGGACCCCGTGGGCAGGGTGCTGGAGCCTAAGGCGCACCAGGAAGATGAAAGCCGGGTAACCGATCAGCGCAATGGCTGTGGACAGCTTCCTCTTGTTGCCTCCGCTGTAGGTGCTGGCGGGCTTGTCGGCGTACTTGGTCAGCTCCAGCTTCTTCAGTGCCCACTTGACCACCTGCAAAGCGTGGGTGGCTGCTGTCACTGTGACAAAGCCATGGGGCTGGCAGAGCTAGCAGCAGAGAAGTGTCTGGGCTTTGTGGCATGGGCCAGCTGCTAAGGGGACCACAAGCAAAGTGCCAGTCAGGAGAGCACCATAGCAGTCCCTGGCATGGCCATAAGCGCCAGTGCCCAGTCCCAGCACCCTACATGGGCAGACCACTGGGGTGGCACTGCTGTGAGGGCAGGGTGCCCAGGTCCCGAGGCACAGCGTCAGCTGGAGCCCTACCCGCTCCTCATCCTTCCAGGGAATGCCGCGTAGGCGGGTGTAGAGCTCCAGGTGCTCCTGAGCTGTCAGCTCATCGAAGAGTGCGTCAAACTGGGGACAGTAGCCCAAGCTCTGCTGGACCTGAAGGAGCTCCTTCAGGATGCTGTGGGAGAGGATGAAGGGGCCATGGGGAGAAGGAATTGCTTTTTCAGGGGCACCCCGTTGCTCACCCCCCTTTCACATGCCTTTATACTGGAGCATCTTCTACCAGATAACCCACAATGGGCAGCCTTGGCTAAGAGCCAGCGTCACTTGCCACCCCCCAGATGAGGGTCAGCCCAGCAAAACAGGGCTGCTGAGTGCCATGGAGCCACATGGGCAGATTCATGCTGCTTCATTCTGGGAGACCCCCAAGCAGACCCCAACCCATCCCCAGGACAGCGGGCAGTCCCCACCTCCCACACAGCTCGTGCCCTCCAACCTGTGCCCATTAACGAAGGCCTCTCCACCCGTGGTGCTCTCATCCCCTGTCAGCATCTTGAAGGTGGTTGTCTTGCCTGCACCATTGACACCCAGCAGCCCGAAGCATTCTCCGGGTCGCACACCCACACACAGCCTGTCCACAGCCAGGATGCGCCCGATCTTGCGGGACTTGTATACCTGATGGGGCAGGGGATGGGGGCTCAGCCTGCTGGAAAGTGCCCAGACCCCAGCCCCAACCCACATTCCTCAGATGGGATGGCTCCAAGGTGTTTCCTTGCAGCTCCAGCACATCCCCCCCCACCACCGTCCTGTTGCTGCACCTTGGTGAGGTTTTCAATCTTCAGCATGTCGTTGTCAGCGTCGCCACGCAGGACACGGTGCCGCTCGTTGGCCACATCGATGTCGTCCTCGATGGGTTTGGTGGAGACGGGCAGTCGCCTGAGAGAGGGCACACGGGGCAGGGTAGGGATGCAGGCGCAGGAGCTGCCCACCTGCATCTCTGCCAGGGATGGGCAGCTCCCCAGCTCGCACCCACTGGAGGGGCAGCCGCGAGCTAAGGGGTTCTGATGGCAAAGCTTTTTTCTGCAGCCAGCCCCCACTAACCTGTCCCCAACTCCCTGGCCACACTTACTGGGGCTTACGGAAGAAGTTGTACTGGCACATGATGGTGATGAAGAAGCCGACAAAGCCTTCAATTGTCATGGCAACGAGCCCTCGTGTCACGATGTCCCATTCGAAAGGTGATTTCATTTTATCAAACTGCCCTGAGTGGGAAGAAGAGAAGAGAGTAGCTGAGGACACTTTCCCATGGGGACAACCTGGTCATACATCTTGAGCTGCCCTGTGACAATGACACTGTCCTGCTCCCCTGCCACAGCTGCCTGGGCTGGTCAGTGCTGCTGGCCCAGGGCTGGTCACAACAAGGCTTCCTATCCACAGTGCGTGCGCTGTCAAAATCATCTTTCAACTTTTCAACCTCAATAGGATTAATCAACCCAGCTGAGAGTGGGTATTGGATGGATTTGTCAGATCCTGCCCCAGAATTGCCCCTCATGATGCCGGCAGCACCTGGGTTATATACAGAAGCTGCTTGAGAAGCAGAGAGCATCAAGAGCCTTTGGAGACCAAGCTGAAGCTGCGAGTAGCAAAAGGCTCATTTTGTCTGGGTAGCACAGCCCTACAAGAGACCACATCTGGAAGGAAAGAGCCCTTCCAGTCCCCAACCTTCATATCACAGCACAGCCCCACTATGGCCCATTACAGCTCCACCATGGCAGTGCCAGGGGCAGTGGGCAACAGCAGCAGCAATGTGCAACTCTGCCAGGGCTCACAAGCTCCCCGTAGGGCTGCTATTTGGGATGGCCCAACAAGCTACTTTCAGCATCACTGGCACCATGCCACAGTGACCCCCAACTGTGTCTCTTTCTGCACCCCATCTAGTTCACATCCCCTGGCTTTTTGCTCCAGGTGGCTCTGGGCCTCGGGAAGCCCCACAGGGTAGGTGGAAAGGATGTGCTAGCACCATGGTCTCCCCCAGCCCCACATGCCCTGGAGCAAGGAAAGGAGGGACTGAGAGGCCATACCGATCTTGGCATAATATTCATTGATGTACTCGTTGTACGCCATTTCCATCAGACCATGTCCCAGGTTGTAGTTAGGGAATACAAGGAAGCAGCTCTTCAGGTAGCTGTTCACCACCTTTAGATCCTGTGGAGATGGGCAGAGAGGACCTGACCATCAGAAACACCCCTGAGAACCGTGAGCGCATGGTAGGATCATGATCCCCACTAAGATATAGCCCAGTCAGGTCTCATAGCTGACCCTGGTGGGAGCAGGAGTTTGGAGCAGAGACCTCCTGACTTCCCTCCCACCCTGAGCTGTCCCATGACAGCATCTCCCTTCCTGGTGGCCCCAGGCAGAGCTGTGAATCCCATACCTTGTCATGCTCAAAAAGCTGCAGCAGGAACGTGGCAACAGTGGCCGTGATGCCAATGAAGAGGTTGATGACGATGAGGAAGACGTAGGCAGAGCTGGGCACCTCGAACCAGAAGGAGGCAGGGTACATGATGGGGGTGATGGACCAGCTGGGAAGGGCAGCAGCAGGAGTATACATCAGCGTGGGCCCAGGAGAGGGAACGGGCAGCGCCAAACGTTAAGATTTGGGATCGCCCAGCTCCGTCCTTCCTGGGCTCTCCCACCCTAGCCCTCACAGCCCACCAGCTTTGGGAGCTGCAGAACATCAGCCAGATAGGCAAGGCCAAGGCCAGATCCTGCTCCCATAGACAGAGTGTAGATGGGGCATTAGAGGAACCCACCAGTGCACTCACCACCCTCTGAGCAACGCACCCGTAGAGCAGGAAGAGGGAGAGGACAGCAGGGAAGTTGGTGGGAGAGGTGTACGCCGGGAGGTCAAACACGAACAGGATGATGATGCAGCAGGTGGCTGGCACTAGGTAGTTCAGCTGGAGAAGACAGAAACTTCTGTGACTGTCCACCCGCGCACACAGCCCTGGGGGCTCAGACAGTGGGGCATGCACCCTGCTCACCATGTCCCACACATAGTTGGCCAACCAGTAGATGACAGGGTCGCAGCCACTCACAAACTGCAGGTGTTTGGCCTTGGTGGCCTTTTCAGCCACCAGGAACACCACAAAGCTGGCTGGTACGAAGGACATGGCCACGATGATGAAGATGGCAATCACCACGTCTGTGCCTTGCAGGCTGCATGGGGAGCAAGAAGGAGAGCAGGGACCCCATCACCCTCAGCTGCCCAGGGAAGGGCCAATCATCCTGGCGTGGGACAGTCATCGTGCAGAGTGTGGGGCACAGCAGAGGAACCCCCACATCACAACCACTCAGTCCCCCCACCCATAGCCTGCAGGGCAGAACCTCGGCAACCACTGTGAGGAGCTCCCTCCCTTCCACGCGACGGCCACCCTCCCTCAAACCCACTCCTTGGACCTACAGGTAATCCAGGGACAGGCTGGCGCTTGTCTTGTTCATAGGGTGGTTGGTGACTGTGATGCCTGCAAGACAGCCCAAGAAGAAACACGGGAGTGTGAAAGGTGCCTCAGGACAGAAAATCTTGCCCTTATCCTGCCTGGTCTTGGCTATGATCAGGAGGATGGGTTTCATCCCTGCAGCTCAGCAGGAGCTGAGCTCTCAGAACCAACTGAGCTCCTTGAAGCCAAGACCTCCTTCATCACCTGGCAGAGCATCCTCGGACACATCCAAGCCTAGGTGCCTTCAGGCAGTGCTTTGGAACGTTCTGCCCCAGCCCTCAGAGAGATCTCCCTAGTCCAGATCTCATAGCTAAGGTGTGTGACCCCAACTGCGCACTAGCCTGCTAGGTCCAAGGGGGGACACTACACTTTAGAGCCTGTTTGGACCATGCCCTAAAGCTGTTCCTGACATGCTTCCACCCTTAAACACCTCCAGGTCCTCACCGTAGGCAGCAGGGTTGCCTTTGCTCTTGGGCAAGTTGGCTCGCAGGATGGCATTGTTGAGAGCGTTGAGGTAGGTGGGCATGCTGTGGTAGCCCTTGTTGTTGTAGAAGACCTGGGGAGGAGCACAGAAGAGTAGTGGGAGGCGGCAAGAGAGCTGGGCCCATGGCAGAGGTACTGGAAGGGAGGGATGTGATGGGACAGCCACAGGGCAGGCTTCTTGTTCTCATGGCTGTGGGGAGGGCAGGCTGCTGCTGACCACGCTGAGCCAGATGCACTAGGGTGAGAGCTACTAAGCACCCCATGGGGCAAAAGCCCCACCAGAATCCTGGGCTGAAAGCGCTGCTGCAGAGCTGCGGGTGATGGGTCCCCCCCACCCACCCAGTGCTGCCCGCCCCCTTCTCTTCATCCCCCGCTCCATGCCTGCCGCTGCCCACCCAGCTCCCACAGACGCAGCGTGGGCCCACCTGGGCTGTTCTCCGGACAGCAATCTTGCGCACTGTGGCTGGGGCCCTGGCCCCAAAGGAGGCCGGGATGGATTTCTGGATGTTGCCAAAGGTAAGTGCCCCATACCTGTGGGACAAGGCACCGCTGAGAAGCTGTGACCGCTGTCCCCTACTTCCAGGAGCACAGCCATGCTCAAAGCATACTCCTGGCTCCAGTCAGCTCCCCAGGCAGGTGTCCACAAGTCCCTGGTCCCACACCCTGGCTCCACAGCACAGGGCAGACCCTCCCAGCCTCCCCTCTTGCCTGTGCAGCCGGAATCGGTCTGAGGTGTAGAGCAGATACTCAGAGACATTGCGCCCTGTGATGTCTGCCAGGATGTCCCCCGTCACTACCTTCATCTGCGGGGGGTGGCCCCCCACGCCGCTGGGGCAGGAGAAGCCGGTCCCCTGCATGGAGCATGTGCATTTGATGGGTTCATGGACGATGCGGGGCAGGGCAGGGGCCGAGGTCACGGTCTCTGAGGAGCAGAGAGGGCAGCTCACAGCCAGGCTCCTGCTCGCCCCCGGCTGCCTGGGACAACATGGGGCAAGAGGCTGAGCTGAGGAGTCCCGGCCAGGCAGGGAGGAAGCACTCTGCCCCACGGCCAAAGCCCAGACTGCGAGACAGCTTTTATGTTCTGGTGACTGAGAAATGGACGTGGGGGAAAACTTTGGGGGGACAGAAACAGTTCAGAGAGTGGGCATGAAGTGTGGCTGGAGAAGGCACTGGCTAGGGATTGTAGACCATTGAGGGTGACATAATGTTGGCCACAGGGCTCTCAATGGTGTCACCAGTGCTGAGCTAGAAGTTCAGCCCAGTGATGCTCTGCTCTGCTGTGGCCAGGCCAAACTGATCAGCACTTTCAGGGGTCCCTGGAGCTGCTTCTGCAGGGGAGACAGATCATCTCCCTGCTAGAGATCAATCCCAGGCCCGGACACACATGAGCACCGTGTGCAAGTGATACCTTTCATGGTGGAGAAGGTCGTGGAGTTCCAGGCATGGAGCAGGTCCTCATCCACTGAGATGGGGTAGTCAGAGGGAGCCGGGGATGGAGGCGGCGGCACAAAGTTGGAGAGCGGCAAGCCCTGAGTGAAGGAGTCGATGCACATGGCATCAAAGTACTTGGCTGCCAGCATCTTCGACTCATTGCTGTTGAGGTTGAGGGTCTGCATGGGCTGGTCCAGCGTGTTGTTGAAGGCCGTCTTGAGCACACAGGTGGCCCCCACACCAGAGGGCAGGTGGAAGGTGTTTACCAGCTGCTGGGGGCTGGCATCAGGAGACAGCCTGATGCTGGGGGAAGAGGAGCAGGTAAGGAGTAGCATGGGTCTCACCACCTTGGCCATCTTCTGCCAGGACCTCCCCAAGGCCTTAGCACTTATGGCTGAATAGGCATGACTGAATGAGCACACAGCCAAGCTGCCCACCACAGCCAGTGTCAGGGCTGGCACCTCTCCCAGAGACACCCTGGGGAGGATGGAGGTGGCTTTCTGCAAGGGTATGTGGCACCAGCCAGGCTCTGATCCAAGCCTTAGCCAGCCCTGGGTCCAGCCCCGCTGTGGGCTGCCCTCCCTGCTGCCCCCCACTGCAGTCCCAGGGATGAAGACAGGGCATGGGACACTGGTCACTGGCGAGTGGCAGCTCTCACCGGTACTCACGCCGCTCCTCGTTGGCGTAAGGAATGAAGTTGCCCTTGGGCTGTGTGTAGTTGTGGTACTGCGATGGTGAGAGGATGAGGGGTGGCAGGTCACCTGCAAGAACAAAGACAGAAACTGCTTGCACCAGCAGCGCTACCGCAAACAGGCAGGCTGGCTGAGCACCTGCAAGCCTTATCCTCATCCTCCCTCCAGCCACACTGGGGCAGGCAGAAAGGGCCACCGGTAGCCCCTAACATGCAGGTGGGTGTCTCACACGCACCTATTTCAGGCACAGAAAGTGCCACTGTCATGGCCACACAGACAAAGAAGGCAGGCAGGAGGATCTGCGAGAAGAGGGCCTTAGTGTTGCGCTTGGCACAGTGGAAGCGTTTGACGATCAGCCCGTGGAACTGGCGCAGCTTCAGCCACGAGCCCTCCAGCTTGAAGCTCCCCTGCCCGGCCAGGTCACAGTCCTCTGCCTCCACCTCTTGCTCTAGAAGTGGAGAAGGATGTCACCTCCTGGTACAGCTGCTGCTGCACCTGCCTTGGCCCCTGGGACCTGAGCCAGGCACCAAGCTGGGCACAGCCACCCCAAGGGACAGGGCAGCATGTAACCCTGATGGGCACCGAGCCATGGCAGCACTGCAGTGTGAAGTGAGGCAGCTGGCTGGCAGGCTCCTCTTGGCCCAAATGGGAAATTTAGACAATAGCTTTAAAAAAACAAGCTAAATCGGTGGGGTTTGGCAGACACACCACACCACACCCACATCCCCCGCATTTTCCCATCAATTCTCCCAGCTGGTGAGGGGTCAGCACGGTCAGAAAGCGGGGATGGAGCATGGGTGGGGGGACCCAGTGAGGCAGTAGGTGCTGGGGCTGGGGCTCAGGGAGCTCTGCTGCGGCATTGTCTGGGCTCTGCCTCCCGCAACCCAAATCACAACCCTCAAGAGCAGCCCTGGCTGGGGAAGCAGGATGTCGCATCCCTGAATTAATCATGATGAGCTGCTGGGATAACCCAGAAAAGGACCTGTGAAGAAAACAGCAGCCTCTGGACACCTGCCTGCATCCTCTGGCAATCCCAGCAGCCCAGCAGGGAGAGCCCCGAGCCTGGGTCAGGGTACAGGGGATGAAGCCACCAGCTGGAAGACCACTCTGTGCCCAAGGGCCAAGAGGAGAAAACCCAACTGGGCACTAGCAGGAGGAGTGAGCGTGTTAGTGGGGTAGGTCTGCAGGGAGCTGGGGGAGGCAAAGGGCAGGGCTGTGCCCAAGCCCACTGGCTCTGTGTCTCAGCATGGGACCCCCATGCAAATGCAACCAGTTTGGAAGTGCAAACTGGTGGAAGCACCCGTTCCCAGCCCTCCCACCCAGGCTGCACCTCTCCGCATGCAGCGGCAGCAGATACATCAGACCCACTGCATGGGCTCTCCCTAACAGGCACAGACCCCCATCCCTGGCACACCCTCCTGCCATGGCCAGGGCCAGCTCTGCCCTGCCCAGGTGCAGGGATGGGTGCTGCCACTGCCCCAGCCGCCCTCCACATCCCAGCCAAGCGCCTCCCTTGGCCCCTGCCGCTGGCCGGGCACCGGCGGCACGAACCTTGCAGACTGATGTTATCGGGGTCCTGCCGGTTATCGAACAGGGGTGTGTAATCCCCAAAGAATTCGGAATAAGCCCCACCTTCGTCACCCCGCACGGAGCCCACCGAGGAGGCTGAGTGCAGGGACGCCTGCGACTGTGCCAGCTTGGAGCTGGTCACCAGGTTGCTGAGCTCCACCTCGGGCTTCTCCAGCACGACCGCTTCAGCAAGGGGCTCCCCGTTGGCCTCAGGCTTCAGGCCCAGCTCAGGGGCAGGTGGCCGCAGGGCATCCTTCTTGGACTCCTTCATGTCTGGGAGGAGAAGGGGTTTGCCACTGGCCATGCCACCCTTCACCTTGGTGCAGCACAGAGCGGGGACGGATCTGCTCTGCAAACCCAGAGTGGAGCAGGGGCTGGCTGCCCTCGGCTGGGACAGGCTCCGCTAAAGAAAACTCCTTCCCATGTCCCCTTGTGGCCACATGCAAGGGGAGAGGAGCCACCAAGCCCACGCAAAGGCACACAGCCCCTCACTAGTCCCAGCAGCACCGTGTACCCTCCTGCCGCCCATACCTGCATCACTGTTCTCCAGAGACTGGTCCTCCTCAGAGACCTTCAGGAAGACTTCCTCCAACGTGGTGTCCATCAGCCCAAAACTGGTGAGGTCCAGCTCCTCCAGGCTCTGCTCCAAGTGCTGTGGAGAAAAAGGGCTGTGTAAGGAGGGCCGGAGGTGCCCACAGTGCCTCAGCCCCCCGTGACTGCCTGCTGCCCACCACCCTACTAGCCCCTACACAGGTACCTGGAAAAGCCTCTCGAAGCAGCCCTTCTTGACAGCTTCACTGGGAAGGATGTAGGAGAGCTCAGTGTTGGTGTCCGAGATGAGGAGGCAGGAGGCCACATATTTCTTGATGAACTGGGAGACGCGGGGCTCGGAGCAGGGGCTGACAGAGGAGTGGGCCAGGGGACTGTGTGGCTGGCCCAGCTCTGCGGCAGAGGAGCAGCACCAGTGGGTCATTTCTCTCCCAGCCTCCCACCAGGACCCACCACATCTGGACTTCACCCCAGCACTGCGGAGGCTCCTCCAGCCTCCATCGTGAGATGCTGGAGGTTTCCCAGCTGTCCTGCCTGACCTGGGGATGCTGCTCTGTACCATGGCCCCATGCTGGATCTTGGTAGGCAGCCCACGGGCCAGACAGAACCAGCACCTGGAGGCAAATGCCACCACCCAGGGTCTAGCCTAGGACCCGGATCGGGGAAATCATAGCTGAGCAATGCCACCTCACATACCCCTATCCCATCCCCCTCTGCCCTCCAAGTGGCCGCCTAAGGAGACTCGGGGTGGGAGCACTTGAATGTTGACCTCTCATTCCTTTCTGGGGCTGAAGAAGGGCTGGTCCTATTTACTCCTTGAAACACAGGATCCCACTGCCCCCCAGACCTGTGCCATTCCGGGTGTCTGACTGCTTCTTCACCACTGTCAGCTTGTAGCCATCACCATAGGTGCTCTTGAGGAAAAGCGGAGAGCCGCAACACTTCAGCTTGCCATGGGAGATGATGGCGATGCGGTCACCCAGTAGGTCAGCCTCGTCCATGTGGTGCGTGGAGAGCAGGATGGTCCTCCCTGACAGTGGCACAGGGCCTCATCAGAGGCCAGGGCCACCGCAATCAGAGGACCAATGCTGGGCTCTACCCACCTCTGCTCACCTGGCTTGTACTTGAGGATCAGGTCCCAGATGGCCCTGCGTGCGTACGGGTCCACGCCAGCCGTAGGCTCATCCAGTATCACAGCACGTGACCCACCCACGAATGCAATGGCCACTGACAGCTTCCTCTTCATGCCCCCCGAGAGGGTCTGCACCAGGGAGTGGCGTTTGTTGGAGAGCTCCAGGTCCTCAATCATCCTGGGAACAAGGGAGAAACACCAGGGATGCTGGGGCGGGGGGGTGTGTGTGTATGGGCACCGATGCCTAAGGGGAGCATGCGATGCCTCTTCCCTGTGTGTCTCATGGCTCTCAGCCACGGACAGCACAGCTACAGCCAGGCTACAGAAGCATCTTCTGCCGATATCACAGCCCGATACCCCAAAGTTTTGGAAAACACTTGGAACTGCTCCAGGGGACATCTCTGCTCCCAGATCACCCACCACAGCACAGCCAGCAGGAAAAGTACCTACACACACAAAAGGCTCAGATGGGGCAAAAGGAGCTGGGGGTGCCTACTTGTCCATCTCCTTGCGGATCTCCTCCTCCGCCATGCTCTTGAGCTGCGAGTAGAACCAGAGGTGCTCCTCCACCGTCAGCCTGTCGAAGAGCACATTGTGCTGAGGACACATGCCCAGGTTCTTCCTGATCTCATCCATCTCTGTCCGGATATCATGGCCATAGATGGTAGCAGAGCCCGAGGTCGGAGGGAATAAGCCGGTGAGGATAGACCTAGATGGATGGAGAAAGACAACGACGTGAGGGAGACCTCATATTCATCCATCTGGTCTCAATCCCAACCACCACCTCCAGGAGCATCTGCTGGGCCCCAGGTAGAGCAATGTCAGGGCAAGGTCATGTGCCTGCTGCCTGTCCCCCTTTTTGTGCCACCCCCACATCCACACTGCTGCTCTCTGGGCATGGCATCAGCTGACACAGGGCCCTGCAAGGACATCACACAACACCTTCCCCACCCACTGCAGCTGGCCAGAAAAAGGACACAGCCCTTGTATGCCCCAACGGGTACTCACATGGTAGTAGTCTTGCCTGCACCATTGTGCCCTAGGAAGGACACCACCTGGTTCTCATAGAGATTGAGGCTCAGCTTGTTCAGCGCCAGCTTCTTGTCTGTCTTGTAGACCTTGGTGAGCTTATCAATGCAGACAACCAAGGGGAGGTGGGTCGGCTCCTCCTCGATGCCCCGTGTCTCCTCTGTGGCAAGAGCAGGGTGGTGAGGAGCCGAGGGGCAGCAGGAAGGCCAGACTTGGAGCAGGGCTCCTTGGGGGATGAACCTCCCCCCCTCCATGCCACAGTGGCTGCGCTGGCTCATAGCCCCTTCCCCTCTGCTTCTTGATATCTTCCCCCCTCCTGCACCATGGGCAGCAGCTCCCAGACAGGAAGCAGCGCCTGGCCCAGGATCTTGCCCTGACAAGGGCACAGGAGATGCACAGGGGTCCATGCAGGACCCTGCAGCAGAGCCAGGGCCAAACCACACCATGCCTGTGCCCTCACCCAGCCTCCGGCTCTCCATGGCGCAGGCCTGATCCTCCTCCATGATGCTGAGGCGAGTGGTGCGGGACCAGGGCCAGGTCCACTCCCAGGTCTCCACTCGCCCATTGCCCAGCCAGTAGGACTTCTGGAAGGGGAAGTACCAGGGCCGTGGCAAGCCGAACATGCCTGCAAGCACAACCCCTTTGGTGTCAGGGTCAACCCTGAACCCATGTCCGTGCAGAAGCCAGTTGAGGGCTGGAGCAGAGCTTGGCACAGAGGCATGGGCATGGGCTTGGAGGTCTCCCCAGCTCTGGGACATCACTGTGGGGTAGGGGCTCCAAGTGCCTTGGCCAACTGGGCTCAGGGTAATGCTGCAGGGCTGTGCAAGGAAGAAGTCCTTTGGGATTTGGGTTGGGCCTGGCTCACACTTCAGTTTTACCAGGAAAACAAAGTGGGTGAGACTCCTCCCCGGGTGGGCGATTAGGTGGAGCAGTGCTCCAGCCGTGGACACCTTACTTTGCTACAGTTGGCCAGTGAACTGAGACATGCAACTGAATTATCTCCAAGGAACCTGCTGGTGTCACCAACGGGTCAGAGCATGTGGGCAGGTGTCCCCAACATGACACAGGCCCACAGGGGACCCTGAAGGTAAGTTGTGCCAAATCCCTCCATGTCAAGGAGGCTCCCACAAGATCAGAGGTACCCTCATGCCCCACTGCCCACACGTACCTGGGTGCACAGCTTCAATATACCATGTTAGCACACCATACACCACAGCATCCACGATCAACATCATCATGGACAGCAGGAGGTTGAAGTCATCTCCTTCCACAGGTGACTGGCTGAAGGTATGCCACTGGATGCCCACACCGGCCACCTCGTACAGTGCAAAGTACTTGGAGCCCAGCCCGAAGGCTGTGGTGGACATGAGGGACTGTGGAGAGGCGGAGGGAAGGGGACATCAGCAGGAATGACAGGCCTGCTCTGGATGAACATGTTGGGGTGAATTCCTACCCAGTGCTGCCCCA
Source organism: Tringa solitaria (assembly GCA_026413425.1). Taxonomy (NCBI): domain Eukaryota; kingdom Metazoa; phylum Chordata; class Aves; order Charadriiformes; family Scolopacidae; genus Tringa; species Tringa solitaria. The sequence continues at coordinate 12,480,749 of JAOXJM010000007.1, read as the reverse complement.
CCCAGCCCCATGGAGATGCTCCCTGCCTTGGAGGTGCCAAACCTTCTAGAGATGCCTCCCCATGGGGAGTTGGTTCATACAGGCAGAGGTTTGCCCAGGGCTTGGTGACAGCTTGGTGGCTTGTACACAAGGGTGCCTGGGGCAAACCTGGAGCCAAACACCACCCAGCAGCAGCAGCCAACTCACCGCGATGCACTTCTCAAAGGCCGTGATCTTGTCATGCGCCACCTCCTCCCGGATGGCCACGTACATGTAGGGCACGTAGCTAAGGAAATAGATGATGCCACCACAGGCAGAGGCCAGCTTGGCCTTGGAGTAGAGCACTGACACCAGGAAGCTGCAGGGAGGACAGTGTCACCTCAGATCCTACTCCACCAGGGCTTTCCCCACACCATCTGACTTTGGTGGTCTTGAGGTGAGAAACTGGCCCCTCAGATCAGCTGGCTGTGGCCCTACACCAGCCCTTGCCCACAGAGCTCCTGGCACCCCTGCCCCATAGCACAAGGATGCCAGCACTGCTCATGCCCCCCACCCCACAGAGTGGTCCAGGCAGCTCACCAGAACATGATAGTGGCCACTGCGTAGATGGCAAGGAAGAGCCAGATGATGAGGACATCACTGTGCATCAGGACCTTGCCGTACTTCAGGATGGCGGTGAGCGCTGTGACCGAGATGGAGAGCTGGACAAAGCCAGTGATGAACCAAGCCACCCAATGCACCGCATTGTTCAAGCCCATCATCTTCATCACCTGCGAGGCCAACACTGCTCAGCGGGGCTGTGCCCACCCTGCCTATCCCCGCAGCCTCCCTTGCTGGGGCTGGGAGAGTAACGGGCAGTGCTGAGGAGTCCCCATGGTTACTGGGAGTGGACAGGCCACAGCACCCTATGCCAGACTGCCAACGGGCTCAGCTCCCTCCAGCACCGGGCAGGGTTCATGCTGGAGACACTTGAAGGACCAGCTCAGCCCAGGGATGTGGGATCTGCACCCACCCCAGCTCACGCACCCAGAGACAAGGGGAAGGTGCCCAGCAATGCAGTGCAGAACTTAGAGCTCAGAGATGCCGGCTCCTCCCCAGGGATCTTTCCCACCATCCCCACCTCTTTCAGGCGATGCTCCTTCTCTGTCACAATGTGCTGGATCATCATGGCCACCGAGTAGACCCAGGAGATCACCATGCACAGGGGCATCATGTGCTCAATGACGAAGAGGAAGCTAGAGGGATAGAGGAAAAGAGGGGAGACCTGAATGGTGGCAGCACCACAGAGATCCAGGGAGGCCCTGGGGCACTAGGGCAATGGAAGGGCTCTCCCACCACCCAGGGACAACCAGCCCTCTGGTCCAGTTGCTTCTTAGTGCCCTGAAACAGCTTCTCCAATGAGCCCACAGGACAATCTAGTGTCCTGGCAGGCAGGTGGGCAGCAGCCACGGGATCAGCCTGGCGCCCTGCCTACCCTGGTCTGGACAGGGCCCTATCCACCCGCCTGCCCTGGAGGGCTGGTGGCTCTGGGACTTCTCCAGGTCCTCCAGACCACTGTGTTCAATAACCACCAACAGATCCATGTGACATCCATTTACCACACTCCTCTTGCTCTCCCCAAGTCTTTCAGCCTCCAAGATATCCCACAGCCATGAGTTCCTCACTTCAGCTGCAAACTGGGCACAAAATCATTCCCCTGCTTGCCTAGCCTGGTGGTCCAAGGAATACGGCTTTACTGGTTGCTCATCACTTCTAATGTCACCAACCTCTCTCAGGCGCCCAGACCTGTTCCCTTTTCACACCTGAAGTGTTCTGGCCTGCAAAGAGGAAGAGGGAAGGTCCTGCCCGCCCTGCCCATGTGGGTGTTACTCACTCGTCCCGGGTATAACATGGGTAAGGGAACATTTGCACATAGTTGCCAGGCTCCACCACGTCATGGCCAACAAATGTGTTGATGAGGGCACGCTCCATCATGTCTGAGGAGGAGATGCCAATCTGAGCAGGAAGCAGAGAAGAGGCCAGGGACGAGGGCAGCTGCGGCAGGGACCTGGCACTCACCCTGGATCCAGACAAAGCCATAGAGAAAGTAGAAGCGGCCACCAGTGTTGGGGCCGGGCCGCCAGTAAGCTCGCCGAATCTCATTGGTCTTCTCAGTGAAGCTGGAGTTCTGCCGGATCTTGTACATGACGTGGGGGGGCAGTGAGCCGTCCCTGTTGGTCTGGAAGATGACGCCTGCAGGCAGCAGGAGAGGCAGGTAGCCCGCTGGCACCACGGAGATGGCCCCACTGGCCAGTCCGCAGCAACAGGCAAGGGACATGGAGGGGTTCAGCATGTCCCAGCCAAAGGCACCATCAAAGCTGCCATGGATGAGAAGGGTGGGCATGGGATGGGAGGGCACATGGACAGCAGGCAGCAGTGGTGGAAGAGCGAGGAGAGTGGCAGAGTGCTGCGCCCAGCAGGGCTCAGCCAGGGGCAGAGGATGGGTACCACAAGATGCTCGGTCTGCTCATCCACCCAACACATGCACCAAGGGAGCCACATCCTAAGGCCAGTGGCTCCAGCCCAGAGAATAGCTGGAGAAGGACATGGCTTCAGGGACACCTGCAAAGGGGCTGGTTCCCAGGGACATACTGGCAAAAACTGTGACGTTGTCCTGGTAGGCCTGGTTCAGCGTGTAGTTGACGATGCTCTCCTCATCTGGGAAGCCTTTGAAGATGTCCACACTGACCTAGCAGGAGGGGAAGGCCAGTAAGACCTCATTGCCCCTAGGGTCTAGCATGTGGACCCTGCACATGGTGCAGCATGTGCCACCCACAGCCACCCTGCAAGCCCCTGAACCCAATAGTGGATGGGCACCTCCACTGCTGTCATCTACCCCAAAGCTCCTGATGCTGCAGAAGCCACTATCTCCTCCAAGGCTCCTGTCCCATGTCCTTAAGGAGGTCTGAGCAAATCTGACTCTTTCTTAAGCCCCACAGAGCCCAGCTTCAGGTGGTTGGTGCCACTCCAGCACCCATGTTCTCATAAGCAGGCACAACCTCACCTTGGCCATGAAGTGGACCCAGCCACAGGCAGCATTGTCGATGGTGTCCAGCTGCTGGAGCAGGACACTAGTATTGGGCAGGGAGAAGTTGCCACTGAGGAAGTTGTGGAGAACATCACTGTCAGAAACATTCAGGATTTCTGGGTGCTTGTGGAGGTCGGCGGTGAACTGGGTTAGAGGGACACAGGAGTGAGAAGTTGGAGTACACCCTGCCTCTCAGCCCCGTGTCCTCCCCATGGACACAGACAGGACCCAATGCTCCTCCTGGGGATGGGGGGGACAGCACCCACTCTGCACAGGGAACTGGCCTGGTCCTCGCAAGAGCAGGGTGGGCACCTGAGAGCTTCACATGAAGAAGCTATGAGGTGCCTGGAGGTAGGACCCCTCACTTCCCACCTCCAGGATAGTAAAGCCCAGGCAGGCTCAGTCCCCACCACACTCTCCTACCTGCTGGAGCCAGCGGATGCGCCTCTGCAGCCTGCCCTCCTCCAGGTAGGCACGAATCTCGGGGGAGATGTTCAGCCACGCCTTGGCATAGTGGGTGACATTGCCCACAAAGGCAAAGGTCTCGTTGGCCTGGGAGGAAGGTCACAGCATGGGAAGACGCAGGCTCTCCCCTGCTCTCTAGAATGGCTTAGAGCCACGGAGGTACTTGCCCACCTCCCAGCAGGCATCACTACTCCAACAAGGGTCAGGGCAGCTACCTGCTGCTGGCAGCTGGCCCCTTCCTCCCCACTCAGCCCTGGCCCTCTTGGGCCCATCTGGGCAAGGTCCCTGTAAAGTGGGACTGGTGGGAGAGAAAGGACGGTCTCTGCACCCTCACCTTCAGGATGACTTTGTCCACTTCAGTGCCCACTGGTGCATACAGGATTTTGGGGTTGCTGGTCATCAGGTGCACAAGGAGACCCAGGTTTCGCTGCTCCTTACTGGTGAAGCCCAGCAAGCTCATGTTGCCTTGCTTCAGCGCCTCGGGCTCGATCGTCCTGCAAAGGGGGCTCCAGCTGCCAAATCTGCTCCAGCCCCAGCACCGTGGGCAGCCCCCACCCTGCCCGGGAGGAGATTTCACAGCGACTCCCATGCCAGCATGGTGCTGCTCAGTACGGGCAGCTTCCCTGGCTGTGGCACAAAGATGCGGTGCAGCACCCAGCTCTCATGTGCTCAGTATGGATGACCAGGGCCCTTGTCCACTGGCAGAGGCAGAGTGGGCTCCCCACACCCTTGTCCCAACCAGAGAGTACCCTGCAGCCCCTGGGGCTCCTACCGGTTGTTGCCGCAGAGGATGGGCTGCAGCCCAGCCCAGAGCTGCACAAATGCTGAGAACTGTCCCTGGGGGTTGTCACCACCGGCTCGGTCCCCCCCAGTAGCCTCCTCCTCCGCTGTGGCATTGCTGGCTGTGGCGTTGGCACCGGCCCAGCTGGTGCTGTTGGCAGTGGGTGGTGGGGCCTTGCTGGCACAGGCTCCCCTGGGCAGCAGCTTGGCCAGGGCTGAGAGGATATCCACATCGCGGAGAACCTTCTCCATCTCCACCAGGTCCTCCAGGAGGCCACGGAGGCGGTGCTGGGTGGCCGTGCTGTTCACCTCATCCAGCTTCAGCTGCAAGGATGAGCAAGCAATGGGTTACCTGTGGCTGGGGCAACAGGGCCCTGCTCACCAGCAGAAGAGGGGCAAGGGGGACCCCTAGCAGCGGCATGTCTGCTTTCACGGTCAAAAGATTGGAGCTGTGCCCAGCTGGCACCCTGGACTCATTGCTGTGCATCCATGGCTATCAGGCAGCGGGAATGCAGGCAAATGCTGGCAGGGTCTTGTTGGGGAACACAAAATGTCACTCAGGCAGAAAGGATGGTCCTCTGTGACCACAAGGGACACGTCAGACTTGGGTGGCATGAGGAGAGGGACCTCAGAGGCAGCCTAGAGGAGATGTGCCACCAGGGACATTGCCAGTGCTGGGGAGAGGAGCCTGTGGGGAAATGCTTGGAGGACGCTGGGGGATGCAGTGTCCAAGCGGGTGCCAGGAGGCAGAATCATCTGGGGCCCCACCATGGGGCTGGGCAGAGGGGACCATGTTGGGTAAAGGGGTGACCAGCAGGAACCAGCCTGTGTAACAGAGCCCCCGACCCCACACATACCCAGTGAGTAGGGAAACCCTGCCCAGGACTTGTCTCTGTCCCCCAGCTGATGGGAGGCCCATCCCGCAGCCCCACTCTCACCCTCCTGACGATCTTGGGGGTGTCCAGCTGGTCCTGGAGCTCGGTGGCCAACTGGGCAAAGCGCTCCCGACGGGCAGCCTGGCTGCCATTGCAGGCCAGCACCTGGTATGCTTGCAGCAGCGGCTGCTGCCTGGGGGCCACGTGCAGGAGGTGGTGCAGCCCCCCCAGCCTCTGCTGACACGTCAGCTGCTCCAGCACCGGCCCGGTGAAGAGGACACCCTATGGGGCAGGGAGCCATGGGGACGCAACCCTGGGCACAGGGGCACGGCAGCGGTGCTCACCCTGGCAGAGCAGCTGCCCACACGCCCTGACTCCCCCCACGAGGAGCTCACCTCCATCTCGGTGACAAAGGCCTGGGGGCTGTCAGCGGTGGTGGGTGCCAGGGCGGCACTGGCAAGGCCCAGGGCCTGGGAGAGCAGGCGGAGCAGTGCCGGCCGGTGCGGGGCTGCTGCCGGGTCCTGCAGCGCCCTGTGGACCAGCCCTTCCCGCAGGCTCCTCCAGCCACTGGGGAGGCTCTTCTGCAAGAGGACCAACATGGGATGGGAGAGGGGCTGGTGGTGCAGGGGCTCCCTGGGGTCCCACTCCATGTGTTCCCCCAAGCACACGGGAATGGCCCCACAGCACCCATGTCCGCAGTCTCCGTGGGGAGGGGAAGGGAAGGGAAGACAAGGGGATGTGCAGCTAGGGGAGCATGAGTCCCCTGCACCCCAGCCACAGGAGAGAGCAATCTCCCCTACACAGCCACTGTCCAGGTGGTGCCATCACCCACTGCAATGGGAAACTGAGGCACAGGCACTGGAGTGCCTCAAAGCACTGGGAGAACTGGTGTCAGCACTGAGATGGGACCCAGCCATCCCTGCTGCTCCTCTGGCCACCCGATGGTGTCCCATCGCATCCCCTCTGTCAGGATGGACACCCCCAGATTCCCCTGTGGTAGAACATGGATGGGATGCACAGGATGAGCTCTGCTCTGCCCCACTATGTCCCTGACACGCAGCATCGCTCCTCACCTCCAGCTGTGTCATCTTCTCACTGGGGCCAAACCCATCCCGCAGGTCTTGCTCATGGGTCTCATCAGGTCCCAAAGGAAAGGAACCGAAAAACAGGCGGTACACCTGCACCGGGGACAGAACCGCAGCTGCCGAGTGTGCCAGGAGCAGAGGCACCCGTTTGCCCAGCAATGCCCTGGCATGAGATGGCAAGGCAGGATGAGTCCTAGCAGGGTGCCTGCTGACCTCCCCCTGCAGAGACTTTCTGGGTTGGGACGTGCCCATTTGCTGGGGCAATGGGGACTCCTGCAAAGCTGGCCCTGCAGCGCCATGCTGCCACCCACCTCCCACAGGTTGTCACCCACCTCCCAAAGGCTGTTACAAACCTCCCGCAGGTTGCCATCCACCTCCTGTGGGTCATCACCCACCTGCCAAAGGCTGTGACCCACCTCCTGCAGGTCAACGCTGGAGCCCAGCAGCAGCTCGGCCGTGCTGTTGGTGAGGGACAGGTTCTGTGTCAGGAAGCGGTGCAGCTCACCCTGGTCCTTGGCCGCCCACCCCAACGTGAAGCCAGATCCTGGCAAGAGCAAGGCAGGGAGGTCAAAGCAGCCTGCCAGCACTGGGGATATGGCACGGCCCCAAGCAGGGACCTGTCACAGCCGGCCCTGCCCAGCACTCAGCTATGTGGGACAGCGGCAGGGCACTGCTACATGCCACCACATCACTGGGTACCTGGTGAGGGGACACCTGCACCCCTGCCTGTGCAGGCAGCGGGGCCAGGCAGGACACAGCCTACCCGCTCGGTTGCTGAAGTGGGTTTCCATGGAGCTGGGCTCGCTGCTGCTGAGTGCCTCCAGGCGCCGGTGCAGTGACTCCAGCTCCTCCTCCAGCCCCGCGTGCTGCGGATCAAAGAGGCTGCTCTGCTCCACCACTTCGCTGAGGTGCTCCAGCAGCTGCGTCACCCTGCAAGAGTCCAGCACCGCCACAGCTTCAGGGGCAGGGACAGAGGGATGGGGACACCTTCCACAGAGCTCTGGTGGGAACGAGCCCCTCCGGTGCACAGGTCAGCAGTGTTGCCTGCCATGGGGTACCGCTGCCCCAGGAGCTGCCCTTGCCTGCGCACCAAATCCACCAAGCCAGGGGAACAGGGGAGAGCCCCAGAGCCTCAAGGTGTCCCCAAGGGCCACCTCCATCCTCCTCCCAGCACTGGGCACCCAGGAGCCTGCAGGGGAACGGGCTGAGATGTCCCCTGCACCCCTGGGATATGGCGCTCTGCACTCAAGCGCTTTGGGGAACAGGGGCTTCTGCCTTGTCCTCGGCAGGGCAGTGCCAACGTGGGAAGGGGCAGGCTGTGTGCGGGAGTGTGCAGGAAGGGACAAGGAAGCGCGCAACGAGCTTGCGACTCACGTGGAGTTGGAATACTGCAGGAAGCCGAACTCATCACGCTGGCCATCGGGGCACAGGGACTGCATGACAGGTAGGATCCCAGCTGAGGTGAGCGGGGCCGCCGTGTAGAAAGCTGGAGCCAGCGAGAGAGCGCAGAAGAGGCCGGGGAAGGTGTGGGCAGGGAGGGAGGAGAGGTGGGGGAGGCAGGGGCCACCGGAGAGACAGACACTCAGTTCAGAGAAGCACACGCTGGGCCGTGCGAGCCTCGTGGGAGGTTGGTGGCCAAGGTCAGAAGTCTGCAGCTTTCCCACCCAGGCTGTCCCTGGCTGGTAGCCTCTTGTGGCTGTGGGCAGGTCCTGCCACGCTGACTCCTGCCCTCTTGCCCTTGCCTGCTGCCCTCTGGGTGACAGGTCCCTCCCAGCCCAGTATGATGCTGACTTCTGCCACTTGCTCCCAGGCTGCCAACCTCCCCCGGCCTCTTGGCTCCTCTTGTTAGTAATTTCAGAGGTATTGCCGGATCTCCAGAGGAATAGAAGGAGGAAGAATATGACAGGGAAAGTAGAGTTTTAACCTGCAGCTCCCTGAGCCCCTGGCTTCCCAGCTGCCCGGCTACCCCGACATACGGCTGCTGGACATGAGTGAAAATGGAGACACAGTCAGGGGAAGATGGAAGAAACGAGGAACAGCAAGGGGAAGGGAAACCTTCCCCCCCTCCACCAGGGCTGAGCCATCGTCCCTCTGTGGGAGGGTGGGGACTCCAAAGGGTCTTTCCATGTCCTTGCCCCAGGGCCCCCAGAAGGGGACCAGAGTTGTCACTCGGCAGCACTGGGCAGGGACCCTGCTCTTGCTATCCCGGCTGGGGGCCACATGGTTAGAAGCAGGTCAGTGCTGTTAGCTCGGTCGTGACAGGCAGGGGCTGGTGAAGATGAGCTTCTGGCAGGGACAAGGGACAGCCCAGAGCAGGCAGGAGACAGACCAGCAGCCTGCTGGGGTGGTGGGACAGATGGTGGTGGCCATGC
>JAOXJM010000007.1:12411823-12447087 GCA_026413425.1 Tringa solitaria | reverse complement strand
GGTTGGACAAGATGATCTTGAAGGTCCCTTCCAACCTAGAAGATTCTGTGATTCCGTTACCATCAGTTCAGGAGCTCATGGGCAGCTCTCTGCCTCTACAGGCATCACTGGATTTGCCTATGAATAAGGGACTGGAGTTCAGCGGAAAAAGTCTTTTGATGGGCAAGAAGAAGAGTGCATTTTCTCTGAGCTCCCTCAGCTGTTTTGGCAGAAACAAGCAGTAAAACCATTTTTGAAATCTGTTTATGACCATAAACTTATAATAGATTATTTGAAATACACAGTAGGAGATGATTTGAAGGCACAAAATTTTCAGAGGTTTTTCAAAATAAATGTCAAGACAGACAGACATGTGCTAATTCTACTGTACTGGAACAAAGACATAATTATAGCAATTTATTTGCCATCACATCACACAACCATACTGAAGCACAGAATAGTCGAGCTTGCCTCTGGAGGTGACCTAGTCTAAGCCCTGTGCTCAGCAGAGAGTTGCTAAAGCAGGTGGGTCAGGCTGTTTTGAGTCAGATTCTGAGCATCTCCAAAGATAGAGACCCCAAAACTTCTCTGAGAATCCTGTTCCAGTGCTTGACCACAATTACCGTAAAAATGTGTGGTTTTCCTATGTTTAAATGAAATATATTGAATTTCACTTTGTGCCTGTTGCTTCTTGTCCATTCCCTGGACAACACTGAGAAGAGTCTGGTTCCACCTTCTTTAACCCCCACACCCATCAGGTATTTACACACATTGATAAGATCCCCCTCAGCCTTCTGAGCTCCAGACCGCACCACTCCAGCTCTGTCTCCTCACATGGCAGATGCTCCAAGCCCTCCATCATACTGGATCCTCTCCAGTATGTCCATCTCTCTCGTACTGGGCAGCACAGAACTGGACACAGTATCCCAAAGGTGGCTTCACCAGGCTGAGCAGAGTGGAAGGTTCATCTCCCTTGATCTGCGAGCCGTGCTCTGCCTAATGGAGCCTAGGATGCTGTAGGCTGCCTTCGCAGGCACACTGCTGGTTTATGCTCACCTTGCCACAGAAACACAGAAACCTTTTAAGCCTGGCAGTTTAGCCAGTTTCAATCCAGCTCATTTTCCACTTATCTAATCCATTCCTTATTGGTTTGTCTATGGGGATGTCACGGGAGAAAGCGTCAAAACTTTATTTAAATTAAGATAAACAACATCCACTGCTCTCCTCTCACCTACCAAGCCAGTCTTCTCATCATAGAAGGTTATCATCTTGGGCAGATGTGTTTTCCCCATTGTCTTAACTCTGGCTAAGAGTTGGTAGCTATGAATTACTAGTAACTTTATTATCTCATTTTTATGGTTGGCCTGAAAACAAAATTGAAGGTATTTGGTTTTCAGAATTTTTGCCTAAGCTGATCAGAGACTTTCACAACTACAGAGAGAAAGAAGTAATCTTTATGCAAGATTCCAGTTTTATCCAACATTAAGTTAGATGTGACTTCTGAACAAAAGTGGAAATGTTCACTGAACTATGATGCTAGAGGTCAGTGTTGACTAATTAATTTGATCATTCTGCAATGAGCATACTCATTCAGTTGGTCTGTGCAAGGAGCGACACAGGTCCTTGGAGAAACAATATCTCATTGTCCCAAGGAACAGATGAGTGAGGGAAAAAGTGAGCTACCTTTATTTTGTTATTTCCCTAACTGAATAGTCTGCAGTCTTAACTTTCCGCTAACCCTAGTTTTCTGTTAGCACTCCCCAAGCAGGTAGGTCAAGTTTTCAAAGAACTTGCATGATTAAATTAAATAAATTGCTCTTGTCTCATGGTGGTTTTTTGGCCCAATTTGTTCAAGTATCCTGTGAGTGTATTTTACCATTAAGATCTTGGGAAGGACTCTGAGGCTATGCACTACAGGCTGAGGAACCTGCACATATATGTAGGATTTGAAAGAGCCAGCTCTAAGGAAAACCATTCTCTGCAATTAGGGAACACATCTAAGGCAACTTGCCATTTGCACTTTAGCAAAGGAACAAGTTAACTTCTGCCCACCCTTTTCTTGCAGATTTTGTCTCAACCACTGCTGCACTGAGAATGTGCAGCAGTGAATGTACCTGGTGCCGAGAATGTACCCGGAGAAGATTCTTATAACTGCTTAATGATGATGAAAAGATACTTTCAATAACCCCTTCTGAATAGATTAATCAGAATTCTCTTTTGAAGCAGGAGAGAAATAACCCTCACTAAAAATTGGCAATCCAGGCTCCCAAATCTAATGTCCTTGTGCTGCACCACATCCATACGTATGCCTGCCCAGGCTCAGGGATACCGATTACATCAGGGCTTCTGTGCAGGCACTCAATTGAATAATCAAGTTTTAGTGCAGACAATCATGAACAGGAATGAAGGGGACTGGATTTTTTTATTGCTAAAGTGAGTGCCAAAATAACTCAAAGAGAAAGTAAAGCAATATTTCTACTGAAAAGGCTTTTCAAAGGCAAACCTGGAAATGCAATTTCAGGTTGTTATTACATTAAGAGCTTGGTTAGTTATTTGAGGGGGGGGGATATTTAAAAGTCCTTGGGCAATCAAAGTCAGTGCCTAATGTGAATATCTGGGCTTTAAAGGTTCCTTCAGTTTGTCACTAGATGTCAGCCTGCACCTTCATGTCCTTATCATTCTGTAGCAACATGTACCTCTACTAGCACCCCACCAAGAACCTACAAGAGAAGAAGACCGGTCACAAAAAGCTCACAAAGAACACCTTAAGCATTGTTTTGTATCCTTCAGATGTGTTTATTTTAGATTATGAAAAGGCGATTGTTACAAATGAAGACACGAACATTTGGAGGAAACACTAGTGTTTTTGCAGAGTGTTGTGCTGATTACTTAGGAAACCCCCAGATACCCAGTATTTGTTGTCGATAACAGGTAGTCTCAAAACTGGAGCTAGAAAGACCCTCTGTTGAGGCCACAGGCCTGATGCTGCGTGCACGCTCAGAGCAACTGCTCCTTCCTGGCAAATGGCCGGGCTGGGGCTCCTGCCCACGCAATGCAGAGCCCACATTTCATGCACTGATAGATGGGACACGCAGCACACGTGAAGCAAAATCTCTCTCTGCTCACACACAGTTCTTTGGGTAAGCTGGACCACGGCAGGGGGGTTGGAACTCAATGATCTTTAAGGTCCCCTCCAACCCAAACCATTCTATGATTCTACGACACACACCGACCCGCACAGCCTGAACTGCCGGTCTGGCCGAAAACAATGTTTGGCCAATTGTGTCTCTTTTGAACAGCAGATCCATGACCTACATCTGATGGACCAGTGGCTTAAAAGAGAGCTGCCCTCTAAGTCCTTTCTCCATTCCCTACACACCCAAGGTATTTTCCTGTTTGGATGATTTGCCAAATGTAGGGTTTTTATGTCTTTAGTGATCAGATACCCAGGGCTTCCTCTGAGCATGGTATCTTGCTAGTATTCTGGGCTAACTATGGGTTGTTCAGAACATGTGTTTTACTGTGTTGTTTTGCTGGCATAAAATTATGTCTATATTGACATCCACAAAAGCACATGGGTTTTGTCATGCTGAGCACCCCAGAGGATGTCTTTTAGGCAATTTGCTATCTGCTGAAATTCATAGTTATGCTTTAGACATCTGGATAGCTTTTTATGCAATGCACAAGAACATTTAAGCATCACGATAGGGATTAAAATTCCAGCAAGCCAAGCGAGAAACTATGCTGTTCAAAAGCAAACACTAAGAGGAAAGACTGGCTTTGAGATTCATCCCCTCTTCTTAATTTAGGTACTTTCTTCTGGCCTCTACAGACATGGTTGAATCTCTCTGAACTCTGGAATTACATGTTCACGGTATCCTTTTCTCACACAACAGTATGGCTTTCTTCATCTGCTAGCACAGGCATTGGGGCTTTCTCACAGACCATGTGAGACCCAAATGCATTTCTTACAAATCCTTTGACACATTAGGCTGCTAGATTTCTAGGTCTAGAAAGCTCTCAGGCTCTTGTACAGCATACTGAAACTTTAATTAAGCCAGGACCTGGGAGCAAGTTAATCATTGTTCTTGGAAAGGGGAGACGTGGAATACAGACCTGAATCCAATTTCTCTTCTGTATTTACAAGGAAGAAAAGTCTTGTCTCTTCCTCTTTGGGACTCCAACCCTAACCACCACGCTGCAAAGCCATGTTAAAGGGACTTGCTTTCCTTTTGTGATCCAGCAATGCTGAAGCACTCATGCAACAGGGAACAGTTTCATGACTGAGGATTTGAGCACATTTGCTGAGTTTCCTAGGCTGTGGGCAAAAGCTCTGCCCACTTAATTAGTGTTTCAAAAGGGAAGAGGAAAGAGCATAATCTGCACATGCATTGAAGATGGGACAGGAGAAGCATACCTAGACATAGATGCAAAGGGATGGGGGAATGGGTTAAGTTTACAGCCCCTCGTAACAGTGTGGGCCTGGCACGGGGTGTTCCTTGTTCGGATGGAGAGCTGCCTCCCTCGCTTTGGATACACGCTACGGCCAGTCCTGACTGAGATATCCCCATCGAGTACAGAGGTAAATGCTACAGACTTAAGCAGATTTAGGCATGCTCAGGAGCAGACTTCTAGGCACAAAAAAATTTAATTACTTAGAAAAAACCTTTAAGTACCTACAGCCTTCAGCTGGCAGCCAAGTCAGGATTTAGGAACTTAGAAGGACCATTGTACAGTACTTAGATTCTCAAGTTATTCTGTGAATATATCTGATGTCTTCAGAGTCTTTGCATCTGTAATAATATGTCCATCAGGTGCCAGATCACTTCTGCTATTCTTCTCCAGGCACCTATATCTTATCAGTTAGTAAGTGCCCGAGGCTGCAGTAGAAGTCTTTTTGCACTGACAAAAACAGAACAACAACTTCTCCTTTCAAGTAGCAGAACAAGCTGCTTCCAGACCAAACCTGAATTTTACAACAGGAGTTACTGACATGTACAGTAAACCTAACAGAGTCTGCAAAGCATAATTGCCACTAACAGCACTGCAATTTTCTCTGGACAGAAATAGCAAGTTTGGTCCACATCAATACTTAGAAGTCACAAACAACCCTCTGAATAAATGCTTTTTTAGCAGAGTCAGGCAGATGTTGGAGTTAGGCTGCACAGGAGGAGGCTGGAAATAGAGAGAGGTTTTGAATATTGTATTTAAATATTCATCCCATATGCAGTATTGGGAGTGAACAAACTTGTGTTTTGGCAACAAAACCAGAACTGTTGCATTTTTCCATCTTTTAAAAGAAATACTTTGACCTTTCCATTCTTAATTATTTTTTTCCTCATAATTTAAAAAAAAATATTTTATAAAGTAAATATAGAAGCTTACCATAAAAAGTTTCACAGCTTAAAATTATACTTTTGCCATCCCCTTAAAAGTTCATTTCAGATCAATGTCAAATTATTTCCCAGATGTTTCTCTGGGACACAGGCTGGGACAGGCATTGTCCCTGTCCTTCTCCAGGGAGCAAGAGCACTGAACTGCGGACTCTAAGGCTGCTCACACCAGAGGAATTGAACTGGAGTTCACTGAAACACTGGCAAGTATCAGTTCAGACCCTTAACAAACACTTCAGCAGTTCAAAAACCTTTATGCTTGGTTTTAACTGAGCCCAGAAGTACCCCAGAGCAAGTAGCTTGAAGTGACTGTGATTTGTTTCTCTTTCCCATTTTTATTCACAGTTGTGCTGACTTCCTGGAGTGAAATACAAACAGTCTGAAGCCCAGCAAGGACAAAGCCTGCAGTCTCAGTTCCCTGGGGGAGATGCCTGCCTTGCCATGCGTGGTCTGGGGCTGTGGGTTTCCCCCTCCAGCAGCTTGGGGAGAGGCTGGGGAACACGATGTACCCTCACACCCTCCCCTCCAGACCCAGGCAAAGCAACACCTCTCCATCAAGCTGGAAGTCCTGTCCTTGGATTTCTCCTTGGCTGTCTGTGTTGCTCTGTATCCTGGCAGCAGCAGAGGGGGTGAGAGGAGCTGGAAAAGCAGAACCTGCAGAGATCTGGAGGGGACCATATTGCTTCTTTTCCTCTCTCTTTCCTGGGTCCCTAGGAGAGGGAAAAGGGGCCAAGCCTGAAGAAGCAGCAGCCTTGTACCCACTTGTCCTGGATGTTCCCACCAAAGCAGGTACAAAATAGGACATAGGCTGCCTGATCCCTGTGCCGTCACGGCAGCCCAGGAGCATCACTGAGAATGCCATGCAGCAGTGAGAAACCAGCCTGGCTCCCTCCCCCTGCCAGAAACACACATACAGGGGAGGGAGGGCCGCAGGCCCCTTGCTGCTGGTACCTCCAGGTTGGGGGGACAGAGCTGAGGCTTCCCAGCCTTGCTCCACCCCATCCAGCCCCTCTCCTCCCTATGGTGCCCCAAACATCCTGCATCCTCCCCAAGTCCTGTCACCCTCACCAGACTCCTCTTCCCCAGATCAGGTAGAAGCACTAAAAAGCATCTCCTAGAGACACTCTGATCCCCAGTGCATCACCACTGCCTCCTCCTACTCCTGTTCTCCAGTCCAGGTGAGATTTTCAAGACAAGAATTTCCATCAACAAGTTTCCAAGAGTGGTCACAAGCCCAAAATAGCATCTCTCACACACATCTCCTTTACCCATCCCTCCTCCCCTTGTCCCTGCCAGACATTCAGTATCCCAGGGCACCATCTGGCACAGCCCCCGCAGTCCCACGCTCCAGAGCCCCCTGCCCCATCTCAGCAGCGCTGCTCCGTGGAGCTAGCAGGCAGCAGGTCATAGCGGCTGCTGTACATCACCACCCCAGGGGGGTAGTAGGCCACCTCCGGCTGGATGGCTGCAGCAGGGGAAGAAGCAGTGACGGGGTGGACGGGCACCAAGGCGTGCAGGGCCTGCTCCTCCTGCTCGGGCTTGGTGGTGTCAGTGAAAGGGCGCATGGTGGTGAGGGAAGGTGAGGTGATCCTCCAGAGGAGGCTCTTCAGTGCCTTGCGAAACTCCCTGCGCATGAGGCAGTAGAGGATGGGATTGAGGCAGCTGTTGGAGTGTGCCAGGCACACGCTGATGGGGAAGAGGTACACTTGGGAGAGGAAGTACTCAGTACTGAAGTGCACCACGTTGAGTTTGATGAGGATGCCCCACGTTGTGAGCGCTTGGTTGGGCAGCCAGCACAAGAAGAAAGACAGCACCACAATGGACACTGACTTAGTCACTTTGGAGCGGCGCTTGGTGCTGGGGCCATTGCAGGAGCTGCCAACATGCTTGTCACTGATGAAGCGTACCAGGAGCAAGTAGCAGAGGCTGATGATGACCAGCGGCACCACAAAGCCGAGCAGCACCTTCTGGATGTGGTACAGACCCAGCCAGAACTGGGCATTGCTGCCTCGGCCCTCAGGGAACTTGACAAGGCAGAGAACATCATCAAAAACAGTGGCAGTGGTGGAAAAAATGGCATGAGGCAGGGAAGCCAGGATAGCTGACAGCCAGATGAGGGCACAAAGCCACTTGGCAGAGCAGCAGCCACCCAGTGGGTCGCCTCGCCGCTGATTCTTCAAGGCTGAAGCAACAGAGCGGTATCGAGCCACACTCATAGCAGTGAGAAAGAAGACACTGGCATACATATTCATGGCTGTCACATATGAGACAATCTTACACATTGCCTTGCCGAAGAGCCAGTTGAAGTCCAGCGCGTTCTCTACTGCCCAGAACGGCAAGGTCAGCACAAACTGGAAGTCAGTCACTGCCAGGCTGGTCACAAAGAGGTTGATAGAGGACTTTCTCCAACCTTGTTTGCTTTTCATCAGGTAGAGCACCAGCAGGTTGCCCACCAGCCCCAGGGCACACACCACGGAGTACACCAGCGAGATGACAATCCGCACCACGTCGGAGCTGTCCCCCTGCATCCCGTCGGCTCGCTCCAGGTTGATGTTCTTGAAGAGCTGCAGGAAGGACACGTTGCTCCTGTTGCCCATCTGGGCGCCCTCCGGGAAACCCAGCGGCGAGTCCCAGGGCTCCCAGCCCGTTCCTTCCTTCATGCCGGCGGCTGGCGAGCAGGCACCGCGCTCGCAGGGCTCGCCCATCCCATGCTAGGGGGGACGACCGGTCGGCGGGAGACTTTTTGCCACGACCCCCGAAGCGGGGCAGCCTCTTCGGCGGGCGGGCGGGCTGGCTGGCTGGCTGGCTGGCTGGCTGGCTGGCTACCGGAGCGGGGAGGGAAGACGGCGTCTCCCTCCGGCTCGACGGGTGCGGAAAGCTGGCGCCGATCCCGCCCCGCTCCGCGGTTATATCCGCGCCGGCGGGGCCGGGGCAGGCGCGGGGCGGCGGCGGATCGCGGGCGGCCTCGGGCTCGGCGGCGAAGGGGAAGAAGAGCGGCTGGGCGGCCGCCCCGTCGAAGCCGCCGCGGGGAAAGGGCGGCCCGGCGTCGGGCAGGAGGCCGAAGGGGGCGGCCGGCAGCCCCCCGTCCGGGCTGAACATCTTGCCCGCCGCCCTAGGGCTCCATGTGGGAGCTGCGGGGCTCGGCCCGGCCGCCCGCCGGGCGCTGCCTCCCTGCTGCGGCGCCGCTGGGGTCTCTGAGGGCGGTGGGGCCGGGCCGGGCCGGGCCGGACCGTATGGAAATAGGCCCCGGCCCCATTGGCCCGGCACCGGTGGGTCGGGCGTGAACGTGATCCCCGGAGGGGAGGGGGGTCGGGGGGGGGGAGGGGAGCACCCGGGGGGACCGTGCGATGGAAGGGGGGCTGCGGTCCCCCGCACCCGTTCCTTCGGGCCGGGGCCGGGTGAGGGACACTGCTGAGGCGTCTCGCACCCCCGCACAGTTTGGGAACGCTCAATGGGGCCCAGGTCTCCAAATGTTGGGGCAGCATCAACCCCGGGGTCTCTCCACCTGGGAACTCCCTGGTGCCACAGGGTCTCGGCACGGGCAGGGAACTGGGATTTCTTCGGGGAACGGCGACAGCCAAGGCCGGGTGCAGGCGGGGATGACAGCCTGCCGGGGCTGCAGCAGCCCCTGGTCCGCAGGACAAACCCCGGGGACGCTGGTGCCGTCGTGCAGCGGGAGGGCTCGACGGGAGCTCGGCCATCCCCTCTCTCGCCTTCGCCCCGTCTGGTCCCAGCGGCAGAGCCTCACGGCTCCGTGGGGATCCCTGCAGAGCACCCCATGGACAAAGCCGGGGCTCCCTGGCTCCCTCCCTTCTATTGCCCCTCTCCTCTTCCTTGTCCCGCGGAGGAAGGCCGTGCCCCGGAGGCAGCGTGTCCTTCCCGGTGCCGGCGGAGGCCCCAGAGCCCTGGGTGTGCCGCGGAGGAGCTGATTGCAGCCCTATCAGCCCCATCTGCTCCACAATGGAGTGCCCTTGATATTTTCTCTATCTTAAGGGCTTCCCTCTCACACTGCCCTGTGCGATGGCTCTATCGGCACCGGCTCCAGACATTTCCCCCTTCCCTTGCTCCCGCCCTGGCACCGGGAGCTTCTCCGATCCGGGGCTCTGTCTGCCCGACGCCGGCTCCCGGGTACCGGCAGCGCCGGCAGCCCTGACCCCGGGCGGAACAGGGCGAGGGGGGATCCCACCGCCAGCACCGCTCCCTGTTTATTAACCCGGATTACCGGGAGCCTGCGGCCGTCTCGCACCGGAGATATGCCAAGAGATAGGCTGGAGGACCCTCCCCCGCGGCGGTGGGATGGGGATGGGGCTGCTGCTGGGACTGTGGGAAGGTGCCTGGTGCTGGTTATGAAGCACTTGCTTTGGCCCCTGAGAGGGCTGGCACCCCGGGACTGGCACCCAGGGACTCCTACGCAGGGACACCTGCCCCTCTGCCTGCCCCACTGCTTGCCCCACTGCCTGCTTGCTGTCTGCCCCTCTGCCTGCCTGCTGCCTGCCCCTCTGCCTGCCCTGCTATTTGCCCGCTGCCTGCCCACCGCCCGCCGCCAGCAGGCAGAGGAAGTCTCGCTGCAGGACTCCAATCGCAGCCATCAGCCCTGCTCCTCCCGGGCTCCTGCTGCGGCCCAGGGTTTCAGAAGATCCTTGGCCAGGCAGTAACTCCCTTTCCCTTTGATTTATTGTTCTCCGGCTGGACCCCCTCCTCCTGCCAACCTGCTCTTTCTCTCCATCCCCCCAGGAAGCCCCCCAGCCCGCCAAGGCCTCAAACGCATTCCTGCTTCCTTTCATATACAGGCGGAGGGGAAGGGAGACGTTGACTTTGAACTGGCCCCTTTGTAGGAGCGGGGCCCATTGTGGCAGTGATGGTTTTAGCTGGGGGATGTGGAGGGAGTCAGTGGGGTTGCTTGGGTGTGTGCCCCCCACATACATTTCAATGTGGCAAGTTTGGGGGGGGCTGTGTGAGGTGCCCAGCTGTTGTGTGGGTCATTGTGCACCGATGGCCAGGGCTTGGCCTTCCATCTCCTTTGCGGCAGAGCCTCCTGCCTGCTCCAGGAGGAGGAAGGACATATTTGTCCATCACCCCCACGGCTGGAGCCTGCTCATGCTCCAGGCTTAGGCCCAGCTCTGCAGTCTGTCTGTAATCCAGCCAGGGGTGGGTGGGATCCTGCTAGGAAAACAGGAGCAGAAATGAATGAATCTGTCCTCCCCAGCAAACTGAGATGGCAGCAGGCTGGGGGGGACAGAAATGGACGTCTGCTGTTTTGGCAGGGGTTTGGCTTGCAGACAGGATTTTAAGGGAGTGTATGACCACAGATGATATTTTATTCACTGTCAGCTCACCTCTTTCTGGGGTAGGTGATGCAGAAGCCATCATTGGGCTGTGCTGGATCACTCAGAGCTTCACGCCTAAGGCAATCACAACCTGGTGGGCTGCAGCCCTGCACACAGCGGGTCGGGGCCCCATGGTCTGAAGCCACAGGTTTGTCTAAGGAGGGCTGGGGAGTGGGTTCAGCTTCAGAAGCCCTGTCCCTAGGAGGAACACTGAAACTCCTCCACAGCAGCAGTTTGGCTGCTGGCCTGGGTGGATGGGATGGAAGGGTTGGTGCTTCCACACCCAGCTGAGATGATGAGTCCTGAAGGATGGTTTGGTCCAGATCTGTGGCCTCATTAAAAAGGCCTCTGCATTACAGAGGTAATTTGGGTATCGCCTACATCACCGCAGTGCCTGAACACACCAGCTGGTCCTCCCTGCTGTTTTACAGCTGGGGAAACTGAGGCACAGACAGGCTAGCGCTGAGCACAAAACCTGCACCCAGCCCCAGGCTGTCCTGGGGTGTCTGTGGCACAGACATGGTGTCTCAGGACAAATGACTCTTCCATGCCTGGACATGCATTGGGAACATGGCTTTGCGGGGGGCCCTGTGTGAAGGGGTCTTCCCAGGAAGAGCTGCTGGGTCTTAATGCTAGAGCTTCCCAAAAAGCCTGAACGTGCTCTGAGAGGCTGCTGGGCTCAGAGCAAAGGAAGGATGAATTTGGGGACCTCAGAGAGGGGGGTTGCACGGCTGGTTTTCCCCAGGGGTAAGCCTTTGGGCAGTCCCAGGGGATTTGGGGTGTGATGCTGCCCACCTGGGCTGCAGCCGGAGACCCCAGGGCCACCCAGGAGCGGGGCTGAGCAAAGCATCCCCAAGGGTGCCCGGGCGCTTGGGCGGTGAGTCAGCACCCACCCTCCTGGCTGCCGAAACCAGGAGATTGTATCAGCCTGATGGGGGGCTGGCGGGATCAAAGGGCCGGGAGAGGAGCTCAGGCTCCACACAATGGGGGGATAGTCCTTATCTGCTGGCCCTGCCGAGGTGTGAAGGGCCTGGCCCTGGGGGCAAGGGGTGATGGGGGTGGGTGGGCACTGGGTGCTCCAGGGCTGGGTGCGGGCAGGCACAGCTGGGGAGGTGTAGGGTCGGAGGGGGCTCCCACCCAACCCTTCATGGGAGAAATCTCTCCTGGCAAACACAGATAAACCAGAAAATGAACTCTGGTTCTTACCAGGTCTGGGAAAACCCTTGGAAAAGGTCTGTCAGCTACTCCAGCTGCAGGAGCAGGACGGCTGCTCCTGCTATTCCCTGGGGAAGGTTCTGGGATGTGGGACCCGTAGCACCCTCCCTCCCTGTCCCACCCCACTCCTGACAGGAGCAGTCCAAGCAGAGGGCCCTGCAGCAGCGAGCCTGGCCCCACACCACACACTCACATGGGTCTCAAACATGATCGTTTAATAAAATCTCCTTTTAAAAGAACTACAATCCATACAACAACGAGGGGTGCAGGGAGAAGGGCAGCAGCCCACAAGTAAGGGAGTAGAGTGCAGGGAAAGGATCTGTGCAGTGATGGCCTTTGCCAGCAGCCCTGCCGGGGACATTCCCACACCACCACTGCTCTCCGGCACAGGGCCCTGCCGCTGCTGCCTGCGCCTGCCCGCGCCTGCAACAGCTCCTGAGCGTGCAACAACTCCCCTGTGTGAAACAGCTCCCATGTGTGCAAGAGGCCACCCGTGTGTAACCGGCCACCCATGGCTGTGACAGTCCACGCCAGGGTCTGGACATGAAGCCCCATCCCGGGCCTTATGCTGGAGGGATCACAGCCAACACACCAGGGAGGCATGGGACTCTGGGCAAGGACTTGTCAGTGTGGGCTAGTGAGCCCAGATACAGACATGGGCAGTGGAGGGGTGCAGGGGGTCTCTGGAGCCCGGGAGGTGCCCGGGATGGAGCAGCAGACACTGTGCCCTGCCAGAGAGGGATGCCCAGAGAGAGCGCCAGGACGGCTCCACAGGGATGCTGCACAGGGCATGGCCTCCATGGGGCAGAGAAGCAGTACAGCAAAGCCACTGTGCCTTGGCTAACCCTCCCGGTCTCCCAAGCCCCACCAGTCTCACTCCTTCGTCCCCCACGGCCACACAGGCTTAAAACCAAAACCCTGAGCCTGTTCTGAGCATTCATCCCATGGAGGCCCGGGGTGGTAGCCCAGCTGGCACCCAGGGCTGCCACGAGGAAATCTGCCCAGCATAGCGGCATTGGGACTGTCTGTGACCTGGAGCCTCTGAGGACCAGCACCCCTGGAAGGGGACAGAGCTGGTGCAGGGGCCAGGGCAGAGCCGCTGCTCCTGGCCTGGCGCAGGGCGGCATTGGAAGGGCATCCCAGGGAGCAGTACCAGCGCCTGCTCCTGCCCTGGGCTCCCAGAGTGGGACCCTGCTGCCAGGGGCTGCCCATGAAGGGGAGGAAGGGGCAGACCAGGCACCAGAGCCTTTAGTGATGCCACCCCCTCCAGGGAAAGTCTCCATCCCTGGCAGAGGGGCTCTGGGCAGGCTGGCAGCCCTAATGATGTCCCCAGCAGGCATGAGTGTGCTCGTCCCCCCACCCCCCGTCCTCACTCCTGCTCTCTAACCCCCTCTCCAGCCCTTTCCCAGCTGCTGCTGTATCAGGCCAGCTGCAGCCAGGGCAGCAGCCCCCTCCTCAAAGCCAAATGCGAAGAGACAGCGCTGTGGAACCCCCAGTTTCTGTGCCAAGGCAGCGGCCGCTCCCCCTGTGGGGCTGGCGTGTCCCCGAGAGCAGTGAGCGAAGGGCAAGGCAGGGACGCGATCACAGCAGCAAAGAGGACAAGGAGGCTGGAACAGGGGCGATGCCCCCCTGCCATAGCTGTTAGTGGGTGTTTATTGGGCAGGCGTCAAACAGTCTGGCAGAGCGGGGTCTGCACCCCTTCGCCTGGCTGCGGGCTCCCCTCCATCGTGGCCACCCTGCTGGGCTCTGGCGTCGGGCGAACAGTCCATAGCGAGCTTGGGCGGAGGAGAGGAGGGGTGTTACTGGTGTGATTTGGGGTTGGAGGGGTGTAAGGAGGAGTCGTCAAACAGTGGGTTCCTCACTTCCATTTCTCCAGTCTGCGGCGGCAGAGGGAGCGGGATGGGGGGAAGGAAAAGGCAGGAGGTCAGAAACTAGCTGAGGGTTGAGCGACCCTGTCCCAAGTCTGAACCCCAGCCCAGCAGGGAGGAGGGAGGATGCAGGGGACCTCATAGGCTGGGATGGGGTGACACACACCAGGACCCTGCCATCATCCCTGGAAAGGTGCTGCTTCCTCACCAGGAGCAGCTGGGGATGCTGGGATGGGATGATGGTGTGTAAAACCCATGGTCCCGTCTGGGATGGGACGCCCAGCCTGGCTGGCAGGAATGGGGTTCCTTGCCCAGACTGCCTGTTCGCCATCAAGTGCCCTTTAATGGGCCTGTAAAGACCTAATGATGACCCTTAATCTGGGCCCTGATGGCTGGGCTCCGTAGCCATTACCATGTGAAAGGCTCGTTTCGGGTCTCTTTGTGCTCTTTGTACCCAGGGCTGTTTGGAGCTGTCCTTCCCCGGGGTCCCCTGCCAGCTAGGAAAGTCCCCCTGCCTTTGAGGGGTCACAGGTACCCGGTCCCTGCGCTGGAGAGGCACCAGGATGAGCTCCCCTGTCCCAGTGTCCAAGAGCCCGAGGTGACCCTGTCCCTGGCACCACAGGGACGATGGGTTGGCTCTGCCAAGGGCTGCTCCAGCCTAGGGCCACGGGGCAGCACTCTCCAGGGAATGGCCCCATGCCAGGGCACCCACTCCTGCCCAGTGGAGAGCTCCAGCGAGACCTGGCCAGGGCAGGGACCACCTCAGGGTTTGATGAAAGACGTGTTTAAAAGGCTCCTAGCAAGGAACAGCACATCTCAGGCACATGTTGGATCCCTACATGCATGTACAGGGTCCCCCCTGGCCACCTCACACCCACCGTACCGGAGCCAGCCCGGGGCACTCGTACACAGTGAAGTCTCCATCCTCATTCTCCTCGTCAGATGATGCTGAGTCCGGCAGCTTGGGCTCCTCTTTATGCCTGAGGGGAGAGGATGCAGAGAGGGGGTGAAGTCCAAAGTGATAGTTAATGGCACCCTAGTTAATGGCAGGTCAAGGACCAGTAACCAGGTCTGCTCTCTGCTCCCGGCGTGGGGTGACTTACTCCCGGGGCCGCTTACTTCTCCATGGAGAGCATCTGCTGCTTTTGGTGCTGGTAGTGGTACATCTGGGCACTCTGAGCCAGCGTCTTGTCCCCAGGCTGTGGAGAGAGTAAGGACAGGCATGAAGGCCAGGCTCTGGAGAGCCGCGAGCCCAGCTCGTAGGTGTCCCCTGCTGTGTCAGAAGCCCCTCAAGCAGAGCACACGCCTGGCCCCCAGTGCTCAACACCCTGCAAGGGTGCCTTACCGAGATCTTGTCATAGGGCAGGGGGCTGGTCACTCGCTGTGACGAGTAGTCTGCTTTCTGTGCCAGCCTGACCTCCTTCTGCAACCTGCCAAGGGAGAGGAGAGTGGTTGGCAGGAGCCACTGGAGGAGGTGACTCCATACAGGAGCCAGCGATCCCCCAGGGGGCTCAGTCCTCCCACCCACATCCCTGTTCCCTGCGATAGCAACCATAACGGGTGGCATCCCCAGGCCAGGTGGCCCTGCACGTGCACAGGGACCTCATCACAGCCACCAGTGTCCCACTGGGCCTTGGCATGAGGCACCAACGTGCTGGGGGTGTCAGCACCCAGTGCTGCAGCAATGCCCAAACCAAGTGCCACTCACTCCCAGGCATCATGGCTTATGCCCGGCACAGGGGTGTCCTGCCACTGTCCTCCAGCCCCGACCAGCAAATGCTGTACCACGGTGGCCATGGTATGTCTGAAGGGGGACTGGCAAGGGCAGCCAGTGCCTGCACTCCAAACCCTGCCATGCGCCTGGGGAAGCACAGGAACAAGCTCCTGTGGGCACAAGGACACTGAGGGACTGGCTGGTACCAGCAGCCCCCTGCTCACCTGCACCAGCAGACTGCAGCCACAATCAGCGCCGAGATCCCAGCCACCGTGCACACTGCGATCAGCCCTGCAGAGGTGGAAGGGGACACAGAGGGACAGTGGGTGAGCCCGGTAGCACAGTGCCACCAGCCCACACTTCCCCAGCAAGGACATGAAACCCCCTCCCTGCCTGCCCCCAGGGTCTCACCAAGCACCACGTCATCATTTGAAGGGATGGGAGATGCCTCCACCGGGTACTTCGGGACAGCGGTGCCGGTGGAGGTGGGGAGGGTGACTGCTGCCTTGCTGCCAGCGGCACCCTGCTGCAGAACTTCCTCTCTCAGCCCACTGGCCACGCGTTGTCTGCCACCAGCGGGGACTGAGGTGGCTGCAGGAAGAGGTAGAGCCGTGAGCAGAGCAGCACCCGGGCAACTCTGGAGGGCAAGCCAGCCTGGGGTGCAGGGTCTGGCTGCCGTGGGGTCCCCGGCACTGCTGCAAGGAGTGGTGGGAGTGGGGCAGTGGGCACTTACTCCTGGGCTTGCCATCCCGCAGTGGCTGGGGGCGAGGAGCGTCGTGCCTGGCCAGCACATCCGCCAGAAAATCAATTTCTGCTTCCAAGCTGGGAACAGACATCCGCCCTGCGTCGGGAGAGAGTGGGCATCAGACGGGCACCCTGGGATGTGGCCGCACACCCATCCCTGGGATCGGACCCAGCATCACCCTGAGAAGGGGCTCATGTCCCAGCATGAGCAAACGCAGTGGTTTGAGTCCAGCTCCCCCCAGACGCAGCCCCCGGCACAGCAGCTGTGCCAAAGCTGAGGCCTGGGATCTGCACGTGTCCTCACTGCTTTTGGGCTGCTTTTCATCCCACAAATGCTGGCGGTTTCAGGAGCAACAGTAGTTGCAGCCTTCCCTGTGCCAGAGTCAGTGGGTCCTGCAGAGCCTTGTAGGAGCAGGCAGGCTGCCAGCACACGCTGCTCAGGAGTTGCCCCGTGTCCCCGCACCTGGGGCCATACAATGGCTCTAAGCGAGGAGGGACACCCCACAGCCCCCCTGCTGCTGCGGGGTGTGAGGGACAGTGCTAGCAGGGCGAATCGCAGACCCTGCCTTTTCAAGAGTAGGCAGGAGACACCTGAATGCTGGTTGTCACCTCAAATTGTCCTGTACAGCCCAGGGGGCTGGAGTCATGCCAGAGCAGAGCTCATCTGGGGCCATCCAGGAGCTGGTGGGAGACCTCGCTCCAGCTGAGGGGCTGGTTTCTGCCCCGCACCCTGGATGCGGCCCCTTTGGGGAGGGGGGTCAGGATGCCCCATGCAGGGAGGACCACCATGTCCCCAGGGGCCAGCTAGGCATTTTACAGGTGGCTGCCTAGCCCGTCCCCCAGCACAGTGCATGCCAGGGACCCACAAAGGCCCAGGTGCCCCTGTGGTGTGGCACACGGGCAGGACCCCCACCCCAGCCCAGGGGTACCCACCCATGGGGTGACAGCGCAGAGCAGTAGGGGACCCACCGCCCCCACGCTCACTGAACCTCTGAGCACCTCTGCTGCTCACCATCCCACTTTTAACAGGATTAAACTCAGCTTCAAAGGCAGATGTCCCTGTCCCTGCTCCCTCTGCCCCGGCGCTGCCCATGTTCAGGCTGCCCCCAGCGGGAAGCCCCGGAGGGTAAATCAAGACATGCAAAGGCGAGGTGGTATGGGCAGCTCGGTTCCCTGATAATTCAAGGTTATAACAATTACAGCTCCTCTCGAATCCGTCCTCGCTCTCAATGTTTGGAAATAAACCCCAGTTCCCTCTGG
Organism: Tringa solitaria; assembly: GCA_026413425.1. Taxonomy (NCBI): domain Eukaryota; kingdom Metazoa; phylum Chordata; class Aves; order Charadriiformes; family Scolopacidae; genus Tringa; species Tringa solitaria. The sequence goes on along the minus strand of JAOXJM010000007.1, from coordinate 12,429,587 downwards.
AGTCAGGCACAAAGGCCACTTGGCCACCCTGTGACTCAGAGCTACACAAGCCAAAAAAACAATTTAAAAGGGGGACACTCTTGCTTTAAACAAGTGCATGAAAAGCCACCACTCCTGTCCCTGTCCCCCCCCATGCCCTGTCTCCCCAGATCCCCCCAGCCTCTTGTCCTTGGCAGGAGCCAGAGTGCCACACGTCCCAGGCGCCCTGGGTCTCCCCAGCTCTTTGCATCCTGTTATTTGCAAAGCAATGACGTGGCCAAATGGTGCCAGGTTTGGGGCTGTGCCACCAGTGCTATTCCCAAGGGTTGAGTGCCATTGTGCCGAGGTGCCAAGATGGGGTCAGGGTCTCCTGATGGGCAGAGGAGCTGGCATGGGACTGAGCGAGACAGCCCTGTGCCCCATGGGGACAGCTCAGTATGGGGACATCCTGGCTCTAGCTCCTCACTGCACTCAGGGAAAGGCCTGTCCCCATTCCCGTGGGACCCAGGGGACAGCCCTGCCTGTGCCTACATGCGTCACCGTTGGGCCTGGTCGTGTGGGTGCCTCTGGTAAGAGGGTGCACAGCCCAGCCCTGCCCTGACACCCCTTGGCCTTGGGATGAACAGCAGGATGAACAGGATGTGGCTGAAAAAGGAAAACAAAGCTGGAAAACCATCCAGGAGCAGCTCTCTGGTCACTCTGAGCCTCCTGCTGTGTGAAGTGGCACAAGAAGAACCAAGGCAGCCATGCTGTTTGGTGGATTTTGATGTTGCTAGCAGTGCCCGAGCTGTGCCGCTCACCTGCATTAGCCAGCTTTATTGCCAAGTTCCCTTTCAGCCGTTAAAAAACCCCATGCCCCTGTTTTGCTTGGCAGCTCAGATGTCCCCCAGTGACACATCTGCCACCCTGCAACGCATGTGGGGCGGAAGCAGCCTGGCATCGAGGGCTGGTTCCTGCTGGGCATGGCTGGTAGGGGGAACGCTGGCCCAGGGCTGCTCCCTGGGGAACTGGGACTGCCCCCCTGATGCTGCCTGGCTGCCCCAGGCTGCAAGAGAAGCTGAGACAGAGGGGCTCCCAGGGCCCCCCCAGCCCTGCTGCAGCAAGGTGGGCATGCAGGGAGCATGCAGGGTATGCACAGGGCATGCAGAGGGGACACAGTGGACTTGCACTGGGCTTGCAGGGCTTGCACTGGGCTCGCACAGGGCACGGGTGCCCTCTCATGGCAGGTCCCCCCAGCTGCCTGCAGCAGGGAGGGTACGGCCAGGCTGGTACACAGCATCCCAGCCCAGCCGCTCTCCCCTGACCCTTCCTTGGGGTCTCCTCTCCCCAGGGTCTCCAGGGCTCAATCCTGGGACACTCACAAGGGTTTCGCCAGTCACCGTGATGGGTTTGGGGACAGCAAGGAGCAAAAAGCAACATGCATGGCTTCTGCCCCAGGTGGAGAAAACCTGATGTTGACAGTCTCCACAGGAAGGCACAAAATTCCTACAAATCTATATCAAATTTCAATCTATCAAATTTCTATAGTCCTGCCCCAGGATGGCTGATGTCCTCCTGGTTGCTGGCAGCACAGCAAGCGGGGAGGGGGGAACCCCCAGGTCCACAAGCCGGGACCCCCATTTCCCCCCTCTTCCCAGAGCACTTCCTGCAGCCCAGCAGGGCTCAGCCCTGGCTCCCGGAGCAGGAGCCCTGGCTCCTGGCAGGCAGGAGCAGGGATGGGAGCCACGAGCCCAAAACACATCATGCAAACTGATCGTGGCATGCTCAGACAGCACGCAGCATTGTGGTGCTGGCAGCGTTTTGGGGACAGGCAGTGCCAGTGAGGTGCAGGCAGCCGGTTGCCTGCCTGGCTGAAGCATCATCATGAGGTCCTGCACATCCCATCTCACCTCCGTGCCGGCGCTGCGCTGGGTACGCCGAGACACCCACGCACACCGTCACTAACGGCAGGAACATGCTGCTCACGTGCATCGCCCTCCCGAGACCCCAAAACTACCGCTTTTCACCCCAAAAAGCTGCTCTCAGCGCCTGCCTGCAGAGGTACGCTGGAGAAGAGGAGCCCCGACTGCTGCCCATGCTTCTGCCAGGATGGCAGGGACGGTGCAGCAGCGAGCACGACAGCAGCTGGGATCCCAGGATGGTGACACCAGCAGTTGCAAGCGGCTCAAGGACGCCTAACCCTGCATGGGCAGCCCCTTTAAAGGGCTAGGCATCCTTGAACCATGGCAACCCCCCCGTTTGCATCACATCCCTCTCCAAGTGCAGCTATTGCAGCCCTTCCGCATCCTCGCGGGCTCTCCCCATTCCACCGGGCATCTGGGTGCCGCGGCCAGACTGAGGTACAGGCAGGAAGCAAAAACAGCCATGGGAAAAATTGGTGTCTCTCTGCCAAAAGGAGCTGGCTGTCTTCAGGATGCTACTGCTCCCCCACATGCTAAAATAGAGGATTTGGGAGGGGAGCCTGCCTTTTTATTTGTTTTCTCCCTGTACCCACACCTTTGCTGCCAGAAGGTGGTGGCATTGCTTGAGACAACAGGACAGGGCGGGGAGAGACACTGGGATTGTCTCCATCCTGCTGCCAGCCTCCCAGCATCCTCTCAGAGGATGTTACTGCAGTCCCGCATCTCCTTGACAAAGCCGGGAGAGGATGCTACCGCTGTCCCAGAGAAGCTGGGAGAGGATGCTGCTGCGGTCCCACATCCCTCTGCCAAACCAGGTGAAGATGCTGCTGTGGCTGCATCCCCCTGCCAAGGCCAGCGCAGAGCGGGGTTGCTATGGAGATGCCGGCGCATGTGCAACCCTTCCGAGAGGGGAATTTGCTCCCAAGACTTCACATTAAAAAATAAACCACAAAGAACAGTTCAAGCCGTTTGGTACCCGTTTGATGTGGAGCCTGTAGCTTGGGGCGTCTGCCCATCGGATCCCTGCTTGTTGCCAAACACCGAGCCTGGACCCCATCGCTCTGCTGTCCCCTCTTGTCCCCCCTCAGCCACCACCCCCATTTCAGTGCAGCCCAGCCCCTTTGCCTGAGAGCCAAAGGGCTGCGCAGAGCCCGGGCCCTCCTTTGGGGATCTCCCCTTTGATTTAAGGGGTGATCCTCTTGCCCCTGGTGGCACAAAGGGCACAATGGGCTCTGCCACCCCCCATGTGTCCACCTGTGCCCCCATGTGCCCACCTGCAAAGCTAGGGTTGACCCCCAGGCAAAGGGCAGCTCTGGGTGCACCCCAGTGGGACCCAAACCTGCTGAAGACACAGGAACCGGAACACAAAGCAACCCTCCCCAAAACCCAGAGGGCCCCTCCACGCAGCTTGGGTGCAGGGGGATGAGCCACACTGTGTGTTTCCAGTTCAGCCCCATGCCAGGGCCGGGCAATGCTGTGGGGTACCCATCATGGGCTTCAGGAGGGACCATGGGCTCTGCCTGCCCTGGAAAACTCAACCTCCCCTTAGCAAGGGGGTTTTGGGGACAGCGGGAGCAAAAAGCAGGCAGAAAAGGGTGGCTGGAAGAAGGTGCTGATGCACTTTGCAGTAGGCAGGGAGGTGGTGGTCCAGGGGCACTCGAGAGCCTCCACCTCACACCCAGGTGCTCCCCAGCACAACTCCCCCCAGGAGTGGTTTGCAAGGACACGCCTGGGTCCCGGCTCCTTCCCCATGCACAGAGGCTGCTCAACTTTAGTTAAAGCAAAAATAATTGGGTGGAGCCATGATTACAGTCTGAATTCACCTGCCTGTTGAATCCGCAAGAAAAAACACAAGGTGGGGGCACAGAAACATCTCTGCCTACAGCTTTCCAAGCCACATGAACAGTTGAGGGTCACCCTAAAATCTGCCTGTGCCCAGCCCCCAGCACCACCTGCGTGGCTGAGCCAGGGTGCAGGTGCCATGGCTGCACCAGGAGCACCCTCCATGCACCGCAGCAGCGGCAGGGAGAGCCCTGTGCGGGGTGACTGTGGGCGGCTGCTCCCCGGGGACACCCTGCCCATATCTCTGCCCGCTGGCACTACACAGTCCCCCAGCTCCCTTGGGGAAGGAGTGGGGCAATAACACTCAGTGCCCTTGTCTGCAGCCAGGCAGGGCTCCAACCAGTGCTGCTGACTCCAGCCCTACCAGTGTGGATGCTGGGCACCAGTAGAGGAGGAGATAGCAGACCCAAACCACAGCCCAACATCTCAAACCATTGGGAAACAGCTACTGAGATCCCAAACACTGGCATGACTCAGCCCTGGGACGAGTGAGGCCACAGGCACCCGTCTGCCTCCACTACGGGGTCCACACGAGTCACAGCTCCATGCACCAAAAGCTGCTACCTTGCTCCTGCAAAGCCTGGGGCTCTGTGCAGCCACGTCCCCTACTCCGAAAAGCCTTCATCCCATAGAACCCCAGCAGCCACCTGGGCTCTCTCCCATCCCCAGGCTCTTGGGCACCCCTGGGTGCTGGCAGGACCAGTGGCACACACAGTCACTGGCATGGCTGCAGGATGCACAAGGAGTGGGGTAGGTCCGTGCGCTCCCCGCCAGCCCGCAAACCACCCCACAGCGGTGGTGAGGCAGGGCGTGGGGTGAGAGGGAGCAGAGCTGTTGTCCCCATGGGGACACAGCTGCCATGGAAAGGAGAAGCCAGAGAAAAAGGAGCAGGGAGGCTGCTGAAGCCGGAGGCTGCCCCGAGGCAGGAGAATCTCCTGCAGCTGTGGAGGTGCAGGGCAAGTTTTCAGGCAGGTTCGCAGGCAGGAGGTCACAGAAGGAGCCACAGCAGGCTGGGTGCACCTACCGCTGGGAGAGAGCTGCTTCTGGACGCATCGCCCATGGTCATCCTCCTGGAAGGGGGGCAGGCAGGGGCCACAGGCACCCAACCCTGGCGGGCAGAACTCCCGGCGCTGCAGGGCACAGTCCAGGCTCCGGGGACACGACGCTGCTGCAGGGACAGGAGAAAACACGTCAGGAGGAGGAGAGGGGTGGCCTCTTGGCCACTTGGCGTGGGATCCAGCCTCCCTGGCCACACCTGCAGAGGCCAGACCCCCCTGCAGCTAACGGGGGCAGATATGCTCATCAGACCTGCCCCTCCGCTTCTCTTTGCCTAAGCAAAGCTATTACTGACTGCAATTAAGCATGGGCTCCAATTACCTCAGAGATGGCCTCAACGATCCTTATGGGTTCCCTCCAACTCAAGATACTCCACGATTTTCTGACCTGTGCAAGGCTGTTTGCTGCCTGCAGGGAAGAGCACGTAGTGCCCGTCCTGCACAGGATCTCAAGCCCCAGGCTGCCACTGTCCATCGGACAATATGCCCCAGGCTGCTACCATCCCCCGGGACGTCCCAAGGTGCAGCCATCCCACAGGACATGATGAGCCCTAGAGTGTCACCATCCTGTGGGATGCTCCAAGCCCCAGGGTGCTGCAGGACACCCCACCTCCTGCAGAGCTGGCAGCGATGAGGGTCTCCAGCCCCTGCCCACACCTGCTGGCAGCTGAAATCCAACCAACACAAACCAATGCTCGTGTGGTAGCTGTAAAAACACCCAAATGACCCCCCCAAAGCTTCAGCAGGGCTGAGACAGGTCATCACAGGCAGCAGCAGCTTCGGTTTCCATCCCTTGGACATCGTAACATGGGAAAATGGAGGGACCTACCCCTCCTATGGCAACACACCACAGCCCAAACCTCCCCCGTGGCTTCACAGAGCATCTTGTTTCCATGTCAGACGCAGGAACCCCTCCAGTACCTGAGGACAGGCACAAGACCCTCACACTCCAACCTCATAGGGACCCAACATGCTGGTGACTCTTTGGCAGCATGCCCTGGGCAGGAGCAGCCTCAGTCCTTCCCCAGCCTGGCTCAAGCCTGTGGGACCTTCTGAGGGGACGCGAAGTCTCCAGGTCCTGTGCAAAGCTGTGTCCTGAGACCAGGTGATGGTGGCCAACCATGTGTGGAGATGGGGAGGAACCATGACCAGCTGGGACAGTGACACACATCGCCAGTGCACAGGTCTCACCTGTGGCATGGGGCTATGGGGACACTAGCAGCACTTTCACTGGCAGCAGTATGAGTCGCTGCCAGGAACGCTGACATTCCTGGTACTGCAGTGGCACGAGCACAGACATCCCCACTGCCATGTCCGTACCGCAAGCTGAGGGCAGTGTGGCACTGGGTACTGCTTAGTACCCTGGTGTCCTGGGCTGGGCACATCTGGATGGGGGGTGCACAGCTGGAGGGGGTGCAGCACACAGCTCCCCTAGCCCTGCTCTTCACCTTGCCACCCGTGGCCCTGCCCACACCTTCCCTGCAGGCAGCAGCAGGCAGCCCCGCTTCGGAGCCGCACGGGGAGCAGGGCCAGCCCTGGCCGCCCCCGGCCTGGCAGTGACTCACGGCAGGAACGGGCTCCAGGCACCATCCCACACTCCCTGAGCCATCCCCGCCAGTCCTCGCCCACCCACGCCGACACCACGGGCAAACCACCTGCCATCTGCCCATCCCCACAGTCTGAGGGACAGCAGGGCTGGGGACAGCCCGGGTGCAGCATGGCACCGAGCACCCCAGGAGAAGGGGCACCCCAACTCTTGGGGCTTTCCCGAGCATCCCCATCCCTGCAGCACACCAGGGGAGAGGGGGCAGCCAGGACCTGCACGGTGGAGAGTCTGGGCACAGGAAGGACCCGCCGGGACACGAACCTCCAGGGCCACCATGGCAGTTCTGCTCCCCCAGCAAGGGTACGGGTGCCAAGCAGGATGCCACCTGAAAGGAACGTGTGCAGGATGCTGAATGGGATACCACCCACAACAAATTGCCCTTTGCATCACCCTGTTTCACCATTAAACTGATCCGCAGGGGGTACAGCCGCTACTGACAGCCCCCAGACCTCTTCCCACTGCCCCCCACGGGGCGTTGTGTTCATTTGACAGTGCCAAAGAAGGGCAGAGCTGCCTTTGCTGCAGCAGTTTCTCTTGCGGGCAGTTTTCTTGCCAGCTGCTAATTGCAGCAATTAGGGTTGGCTAAACCCTGCACCCAGGTACAGCAGGGTTTAGCAGGGTACAGCAGCCTGGAGAGCCCCCTGCGCCTGCAGGAGCCAGGTTTGCTCCCAGGAACGGTGTGGGGGTCCGCCAGGCGGCTGGGGGAGAATTAATGCTTAATGGGAAAATAATCGGGCGTTTAAGTACAGAAATTGGACTTGGCTGCCTACTTTGCCCACCCTGGGCTCAGTCTCAAGGCCACTTTGTTTAAAAATCACAAACCAGCCAAAACATACAGCCTCTCAGGGGCAGAAGGAGGTGTTGGTACTGTGCAGCCCCAGGGGTGGGGACATGCCACATCCCTGTGGGGCACTGGGGAACACACACCAGAGACACCCACCTGTGCAACGGACCCATAGACACATTCCTGCAAAACAGGTGCTGCCGAAAGTTGGCCAGAGGAAGTGTCACCCTGGTACAGGTCACCCAGCACCTGTGGCCACCCAGTACCGTGAGACCCCAGTGGGACCCTTGGAGCTACCTTGGAGCCACCTTGGAGCAGCAGGAAGGGGAAGGGGGAGGCAGCCCCGAGCCAGTGCCCAGCAACCGGTTAAATACACCCCAGCCTGGAATATAAAATAAGGTCATTATCTCTATTTGAGGAACGAGCTATGTTTGCCCAGCCGTCATGGGCTGGGATTAGGAGTGAGACAGGCGGGCACTGATCTAATTAGGCTCCCCATGTGTAATCAATCGTTTTTTAGTGAGCGGATATCACCACGTGGGCACCCCGCAGGGTGAGGGTGTTTGTGGGGGCCCTGCCACTCTCTGAGCACACCCCAAAGCCCAGCTGGTGAATGGGCACCTCCATGATGTGCCAGGGACTGAGCACCGTGTGTGCTGGCACCCAGGAGCCATGGGGGCACATCTGACCCTGACCACTGCCACCCTGGGGACTGGGCTCTGGGCTGGGACAAGCTGCCAGTGCTGGAGAAGGCGAGGTGGCTCCCTGCAGGCAGGAGCTGAGCCCAAGGCCAGTGGGCGAGTGGGACACTGTGCAGCTGGCGTGGAAAGACAAACAGTGGCTGAGCATGAGTGGGGACACACGGGAGCAGGAACAGCCCTGTGCACAAGAGGACACGCTGGCGTGCAAGCTGCGAGGTGCTCACATACACGGACACCCCCTGGGCAGGTTGTCCTGGCAGGAAAGCTCAGCACAGCCCTGAGGACCCACCCCAGGAGAGCCGTGCCGGGCATGGGGGTGCACCCCGAAAGGAGCGGGGTGCCCAGACAAGGGATGCCCACAGCAGGGGTGTCTCCCCTGCACCCTCCAAACGCCGCAGGGTCCAGCAATGTCTTGCCATGGCTGGGCAGGGCATGGAGCTGCTGGCACTCGTGGCCCTGGGCGAAGCTGTTTTTCAACACTCATCCCAAAACATACAAGTGAAAAAGAAACAAAAATAAAACTGAGGAGGATGTCCGGGTGGCAAGAACTGCCCCTGCTGCGTCATTGCTGCGGATAGAGAGATAAAAGTTAACGTAAGAGGATAATTAGTTAGTGCTGAGCACTGGTCTGAGCTCTTACGCTCTGTGCGCTGGCACTGCCAGTGCCCAGCCTGACAGCTGATGGGGCGCGGGTGCCAGCGGCGTGAGCTGGTTGAGTCCACTGGGCATCAGCCTCCGTGGCACTGGGGGTCTGGCACTGCACGGCAGCAAGACACAGCCCCTGGTGGGGGACGGTCACTGGACCCAGGGCCACACCAAGCATGGAAGGATATTGGGGTGCCTGGAGAACAGGGGTGCAGCTCTGTGCTCCCATGTTGAGCCTCCATGTGCTGGCGTGTGGCTGCAGCCGAGGGATGGCTACGGCCGAGGGCATGCCAGAGCACTGGGAGCCCAGGCCCTGTGGCAGCGTGGTGTCTGCCAGCTCCACTCCAAGGTCACCCCTCCTTCTCCCGCCAGGTGATGTAGGACCTTCCTGTAGCCCTCCCAGCTTCCCCCGAGAGCTGGCACCCTCTGGGGCTCTCCCCTGGGCTCTGGGAGTTGATCCTGGCTCTGAAGGACTGGAGCCAGCCCTAGGCAGGCAGCTGCCCCACATTATGCCCAAGCCCTTGAGGTCTTGCTTCCCTACACCCCACAGCCTCCCCGGGGCAGGGGCAGCTGGGGGGCTGAGACACCCTGAAAGCCCAAGCCCCACTCCCTCCATGACCAGGGACATGGCCCCCGCAGTGAGCCGGATGGTCACCAGCAGCCACAGTAATACAGCAAGAGCTGGGCTGAACGGTTGGGGTTGCCCCAGCCCTGGCACTGCTCCGGCTGCACACGCTGACCACGTGTGACACGCAACAACCACGGGTGACACACTCTGACTGCAGGACAGACATCATACTCCAACCTGGCCACGTCCCCTCTGCCTGGCTGCTTCTTGCACCTGAAAACAGGCGGAGGGGAGCCGGGCTTCAGGCAGGGCTGTACCCCCCAGAGCGACCTCCCTGCCTGGGCACAGCCGTTGGTACCACGACCCCAGCCAGTGTGGCTCTGCCACCACCCTGGCAGCCCCCGTGGGAGCCCCGCCGCTGCCTGCAGCCGCTTACGTCACCGTCCTGCTCCTGCCCCCAAAAATGCAGCAGGTGGAGACCCCTCCTGCGCACAGAGGCGGCTGAGCAGAGCTCTCCACAAATGCCAACCCCAGCACAGTGGGAGCTGGGGGACACTGGCCACGTCAAGCCGCTCGAGGGGACGGAGGACGCAGCACAGCCACCCCCTCTGCGGCGGCACTGGCATGTGCTGGTCCCTGAGAGCACGCTGCGGCCAAAAGTGTGTGTTTGCTTTTTGCTGCGGTGGGTTTGTCCAGGCAAAGGACACGTGCAACCAGCCTTCCTGTCCCCAAGGCCACCAGGGCTCGTGTCCCAGCTTCCAGCTTTTCTGGTTCAGCCGGGCAGGCGCTGAGGTCTGGCCAAGCTGATAAAGCATGCTGGCAGAGACGGTCCCCAGCAGGGCTTATGTCACAGCCAAGGGACGGTGCCAGCAGCCCTGCTCCACAGGCTTGGGGACAGGGCTGTCCCTGCAGTGACCCCCCGGCAGCACCCCTCTGCCTGCCAGGCAGCACCCTGCTTCCACTGGTCTCACAAGCAGTGTCCCCACCCAGCAATGACAGAAAATGCCACCACGGGCAGTCACCCAGGTAAAAGGCCGCTGCTGGCTGCTTTGGAGCCCCCAGCCCCGGCACGCGCTGCCCATGCTGGAGCCCTGGTGCACAGGCAGCATGGTGTGCACCCGGTGCTGGAAGAGACCGACCAAGTGTGTGGGGCAGGCAGGGGTCTGCAAAGACAGTGACAGAGGGGCTGGGTGGCAAAGGAGACAGGAGCCATTCCCAGGACAGCTACCGGCTGCAGCCCCGAGGCCATCACAATGGGCTCCCAGAGCCTTGACCCCCTCCAGGTTCAGTGCCACCAAACGGAAGACCAAGAGGGACCGAGCAAGGCTTCTCCAGGGATGGGGGACAGTAAACCTTCAGCAACCCCCACACTTCACCTCCCCAACCACTGACGTCACCCCAGAGCCTGGCCCAGCTCTAGAGCAGACCCCATCTACAAGCATCCCAAGATCTCAAGCGGCTGCTGCGATCTGGGGCCGGGGGAGCACCAGGCAGCCTCTCCCTGCCAGGCCAAGGGAGTGGGATTTTGTGTCATTGCTACTCACACCCCTTAATAGGCCAGAAAACCCCCCGTTCCCCACCCTGGCAACCCGCCTGGTGCAGCAGGGGCAGAGGAGTGGGATTGATGGGCACCGTGGGAAGGGGAGATGGCACCTGGGCAGGTGGAAATAGCTCCAGCAAACGGCACCTCCACTGGGAGGTGGCAGAGAATGCGACCCCCTCACCTGTGGCAGGTGAGGGGGCACCAAACCAAGCGAGACCCCTCCAGTCCCCCAGCCCAGCCATCCCTGGGTGCTGCCGGCCCCGGCCCCAGCTCGCTGCCCCCTTCCAGCTGCTCAGGGCAGCCCCAGCCCCGCAGAGGCTGTGCCACCTCTGGGAGGGGGACACGCTGCATCCCTCACTGAGCCAGGGTGACCCCACAGTGCCAGAGCTCTCTCCAGCCACAAGTGCTTTGCCTCAGAGATTCAGGAAAAGAAGAAATAATTAAAAAAATAAAAAAGAAAACCAGATGCCATTTCCCCAGTGCTGTCCACTCACACCAGCACTGGCTCTGCATTGCCAGCCCCAGCTCGGCTGGGTGTGTATCCACCTGTACTGGGGATGCCAGGCTGCCCCCCGGGGCACCTCATGCCCAAAGGGATCTTGCTGTTCTTTGCCAGTGAGGGCCAGGGTGCAGGGTGCCACCGCAAGCGGGTCACTGGTGCTGGTCCCACATGGGCACGGTGTGCGAATGGCAGGTGCGCAATGTGGGGGGGGGCCCTCCTCGTATCCCTGCAGTGCTCCGGGACATTCTGATGGACAGCGCGGGATGGTGCTGGTCCCTCGCTGTGCCAGCACTGCAGGGGATGGGCATCCCTGTCACCACTGCCATACATGCACCAGAGCGGGCTGTGCCCTGTGGTGCAGGAGTTTTTACAGCTCTGCTCAGAGCATGGACCCACCTGAAGCCCTCAGCAGCCTCGAGGGAAGGGCTTGGGCCCAGTTCCCTCCTCCTGGACTGGCCGATCAGCAGGGCAGCATCCAGATCCCCGTCTGCCAGGGTGCCTGCCTGCCCGGTAAGCCATGGCACAGCAGAGCCATGGCCACTAGCCAACTCTCCCTGCAGGGCCCACTGCCTGTGGGGAAGTGGGAGATGTGAGCCCACCTTCCCCAAACGAGCACCCAAGGAGCCACCAGACCAAAGCATGGCTGTGCCGGCACAGCTTGGCCATCGATGAGCAGCCGCACGCTCCCATTGCCGGGCTCAAATAAAACCCTGCAGTGGCAGCTCCTGGCAAAGCACCGCTGCGCCCACCGGGGCCAGATGCTCTTTGGCAAAACCAGAGCCATCCCACACCTTGCTGCGTCCCACGCCACCAGGAGACATATTTCAGCCTTTTGTAAGGAGGCACCAGCACAATTTTGCTGATTAAATACCTTCAAGCAGCTCGGAGGCAGCAGCAGCACAGGTGGCTTCGGTTGGTGTGGGGAGTCTGTCTGTCCTGCCCCCACTCTCCACCTTGTGCCTGGCATCGGCCTCGGTGCTTCCACCAGCCCATCTCCCTGAGATGAGCTTTGGGGACACAGCCACTTATCAGCAGGTCCCGGAGGCTACAGGGGCTGACCCTTATGGCTTTCCAATGGCTCATGAGTGGGGAGCCCCAGGCAGGCAGTCCACGTCCCAGCGGACACGCAGGGCAAGGCGGAAAAGCAGGGGCCACATCACCCCACCCCTCTTGGGCTGCGCCCATGGCGGCACCCATGTTGACTCAGCCACCACCAGCGATAAAGGCCTGCAGGACATTGCATCCTACTGGGACAGAGAGCCCAGAAACTAGGGGGCCCCATAAGCCCAGAAAATGGGGAGCTCCTGGGATTCACAGATGAATCCCGGGGATGCTCATGAATGCAGCATCCTGGGGCTCCTGGAAAAGGGCTGCAAATGGTTCTGAAACAGCTGGACCTGGAGACTTTTTTGGGGATTTTATCCCCCGCAAGAGGCGGCTGGCTCAGGGAAACCCTCTCCTTTCCAGCCAGGAAGCCAGAATTACAGCTGCAGGATGGGTCACATTACCGGCAGCTCAGCAGGGCCACCCTCTCTCCCGGCTTAGGGGGCAGCTGGGAAATAATCCCTGGCAGATGCGAGACGATGAGCTTCCCGGGGCAGAGCTGCTCCTCCTGCACGTGAGTGCCATGGTCTCCCCAGGAGCGCTCCTTCACTGAGCCTGGGCAGCACCCATGGGTGCTACGGGTGCACAGCCAGAGCGGCGCCTTCCCTACCTTTTGCCCTCCCCCTCTCTCACCTTCTCTTTTCTATAGGAAGGGACCAGGAGCCTGGGGAACCCCTGTGCTGTGATGCGCCAGCAACCCCACCAGCAGACCAGCTGATGCTGGTCATGTCACCCGCCTGAAGCAATGCCCCCCCCCCACCAAAGCATGGGAGCTTTTGGTCCCACAAAAGCTTTGCCCCCCTCCATCTGTGCAGGAGAGCAACACGCCATGGGGCGGGCGGGCAGCTGCCAGGCCACAGCGCTCTGGGACGGGAAGAGGCAGGGACCAGGACCTGCTCCGGCTGGGCTTCCTTCCTCCAATTCAAAGCACACTCCAGGCACTTAACGGCCAGTTTCTTCCCATTGCAATTATCATTAGCTCATGAAGCGGCTAATTACAGGCCTGCTGCCGCTATTTGGTGCTCTGGTCACCCCCGCAGCAGCGGCGGTCAGTAAAGCCCAGACACGGGCGGGAGATGCCCTGGCACTGGGGCAGTGCCCCAGGGGACAGCCAGCCCAGGGGAACCATGTCACCCATCAGGAATCAGGGCTAGAGCCCCTGCGGGGACAAAGCACTGGGGCACCATGTTTACAGGATTAATGCAGGGATGAGACCAATGGCAGCTCCTGTCTTCAGTGCCCAGGGATCCAGTGCCTTGCGCCCGGGGAGAGGCCACCCTGTCACCCCTCCTGTGCCCATCACCACCATAACCCCCCCTATCCACAACATCCCCATCACCCCTCTTGTCCCCAGAAGCCCCATCAACCTTCCTGTTCCATGACCCCACCATGCTATCACCCTTCCTGTCCCCAGTGTCCCCACCTCCTTCCTGTCCCCATCACACCAGCCACCCCATGATCGCTCCTGTCCCCATTATCCCTGTCACACTGTCACCCCTCCTGTACCTGGCAGCCCTTCTATCTCCAACATCCCCATCACCCCTCTAGTCCCCAGAATCATCAACCTCCCTATCCCCAGTGCCTCTCTCACTCTGTCACCCCTTCTGTCCCCAGCATCCACATAACCCCTCCTGTCACCAGTGCCCCCCCGTAAGTGCACGTCGGAGCTAAGCCGATCACCTCCCTTAATACCCCTATGGCCCAGAAGAGCCGTTTCTGGCAGACGTCCCAGACTCACCCCCCGGCTTGATGCTGTGGTAAGGGCCCCCGTGTCCCCCTGGAGGGTGGGCTCTGTGGGGCCACAGCAGCCCCAGGGAGCCCCCTCCAGGCAGCGCAGCTCCGGGGTCAGGCCAGGGTCTGGCTCCCAACCCACAAGACCAACTGCCTGCAGATCCCAAACCCACACCTAGAGTTGCCAAGGAAATTGTGGATCGGAAAGGCCTCACCCTGCACAGCACCACCCCCACATCTCCCAGGCTGCAGGACCACAGTGTCCCCTCCCCAAAGTCTGGCTGTCCCCACACCAGCACCCACAGGGCACAGCTGGGTGCACATGAGTTTGTGGGTCCCCAGTAAGCTGCAGCGAAAGAAAAGGAGGAACTTTCACCACGTCTCTCCCATAAACTCTTCCTTGATGTTGAACACGTTGGGAATTGGGATGACAGAGATCAGGGGTCTCTTCCCATCCATTCCCCCTCCCCAGAGGGAGCTGCAGATGGAGCCCTGCCCAGGTCCCTGGTGCAGGTATCGACCCGCAGAGTCCCATGGGGGACACGCCCCCAGCTCCCCCACCCCTGACCTACCCATGAGGGCTCATTTCTCACGGTGGGAGCCAGCTGAGCAAATGTCACCCCAGAAAATGTGAGGGGAACATTAACTCCCAAGAATAAAATCACACAGAAAATTAAACTGGGGAGCGATGCGCAGCTCCCAGGGGAGCGGCCCCCCGGCTGGGAAACACGGTCTGCACCGGCGTGGCAGAGCACAACCCGACCTGCAGCCATGAGGGGGCTCCAAGGGAGGGGGTGGGTGCATGCTGCTGAGTGGGTCCATTGCACTACCAAGGGGATGCAGACAACCTTCACCGTGTCTTGAGGAAAAGCTAGGGCTGGAAATATCTGCCTTCTGCAGACCCACCCAGTGTCGGGGGGCTCAAAGAACACCCCCTGCCCACCCCTAGGCAGAGCCCTGGGAAGCACTGCAGGGCAGCCAGTCCCTGGCAACTGCCACAGGCGCAGTGTCCCACCACTGCCCTGCTCCCAAGAGGGACTGGGAGCTGCCCCAGCTTCAGTGTTCAGGATGATGGTCCCTGGGCACAGCCACCACCCTAGAGCTGGGGCAGCTGATGACAGCACCAGCATCCGTGCTCCCACTAGCATCCCTGAGGAGCGGCACGAGAAGGAGAGGCAGCGAGGTTCACACAGGGCCAAATGGGTCACTTGGACCAGAAAGGACCACTCGTTTTTTGCTGAACAGCTTCTCCGGGTGTTTCTGATGCAAAGTGCTGGCTGCGGTAGCAGGGCCGGGGTTTTCAGGGTTATTAAAAAAGGAGGTTTTTGCCCGTCATCCCACTTGGAAAATCTTTTTCTGTTTATAATAGTAATAATAGATTAAATTTGGCAACAAAATTACTCAAGAAGGGGTGAGAAGTCCGACTCTCACTAATGCTCCAGGAAATGCAGCCAGAAAATAGGCGAGGAAGCATTTCTGCCCAAAGCCAGGTGTGCTAGGTATGTGAGGAAAAAACACAACTAAGGAGCACCAACCAAAACTAAACCACCAGCTGCATCACCTCCAAAGCCAGCTGCTGCCCTTCCTCCAGCTCAGATCATGCCCTCGGCAAGTTGAGGATGTCCCTGTCCTCAGCACCCCTGAAGATGTGCCGCTGCATCCTGGGAGGTGGTATCTATTGTAGGGGCCTCTGGGTTGCAGCTCTGGCAGATGCAGGTGGGGAGGAGATGCCAGCCTCTGTTTGAAGCTTTGCTGACGCCGCAGAGGCAGGAGGACACAGATACGGTGGTCCACGACCTACTCCCCTGGCTCTGTCCTCGCCAGGACCTGCCTTCACCAGCACACCCCCGAGCAGGAACCACCCCTGTCTCTGCCACCTCTACCTCGCAGCCGTCCCCAGAGAAAGCCGAGCTCTGCCCCGTTTGCCCAGGAAGGAAAATTAGAAAATGGAAAGAAAGAGCCAATGTTTCCTCTAATCTGCCACACTTGGAAGGCTGAGGGGACTGGACAGTGACTCCTTTCCCTGCTCAGCCATCCCAGGGATGCCCCTCCAGGTACCCAAGCCATCCCAGAGGTGCTCCTCCAGTCATCCCCAGGAGAACCCAGCCCAGAGCTCCCCAGCTCCATGTGCCACACAAACCCAACCTCCCAGCAGCGGGATGCTGCCGTCGACATTTCCAGGTGATACAACAATGTAAAGAAACCCTTCCCAGGCTTTGCTTGGGGGAAAGAGGCTGAGCCATCCATCCCAACCCTTCCGGTGTTGGGAACGTGCGATACCCAGCGCTGGAGCAGGATGCTGCTGGCGGAGCGAAGCCCCTCAGTGCTTGGCTAGTCCCTGGCAGCCCCCTGGGACTCGGAAGGGAGGGGATGGGGAAACTCTGCTACCTCGCCCTGCACAGTAGCCCCTGGAGGGGTCCCTCCACAGCAGCACTGCCAGGCTAGCGTATCCCCCCCGCCTCCAACCCCTTAAATTCAGAGGCAGCAGAGATTATGCTGGTGGCTGCATCAGGGCTGCAAGGATCTCCTTCCTCCCATTGTAGCCTGCGTCACCAGTACCCCTGGCCAGGCCGCCCTGGCCTCGGCAAGCAGGAAGAGGGATAGCACAGGAGCATCCCCACCCCATCTCTGCCTCTGGCCCCCCAGCATGGAAATACTCGGATATTTTGAACTGCTGGGAGATTTAGAAAAAAAAAATTGCACCCTCTCGCGCTGCCATCAAGCAGGCAAGAGCACAGCAAGGCTGCACCATCCCCGGATGCCTGCCCGGCGTCCACCCCACTGGTGAGCCGGAGCAGGGAAAACAATATCGGATCCGCAAACAATGCTGGGAGCAAGGAGGAGCTCCCTGGCGCCTGCGGCCAGCGAGGTGGAAAGCACCTGCCCAGAGACAGGCCGTCCCGCTGGCAGGGCCACCCTACCGCCCAGCCCCTGCCACCGCCCAGTGGGCAGAGGGGGGCAACCCCCAGGTTTCCCCACAGGCAGTGATGCTTGGGGCTGGTTGGGGTTTTCGGAGGGGTGGAGTTTACACCCGTCGTGGTCCCGCACGTCCAGTGCCAGACAGACCCCCGCACAGAGCGAGGGGTCACAGCGCACGTCCAGTGCCAGACCTGCCGGGAGTGGAAAAGCACTAACCCAGCCCCCAAAACTGAAAAAAACCCAAACCCAAACCCTAAGCCCCCTAAACTCCCTAAACCAACGCTTAAGAAAACAGTGAGGAGGCTGAAGGCGATGCTGCTGGGAGGGAACTGAAAGCCACGCATTTTTTTCTGCCCCGGGAGAGAGAAGAAATGCCTCCGTCACCGATTCTGCCCCCGTCACCGATTCTGCCCCCGGCGCGATGCTGCTGCTGAGCCCCTCCAGGGAGCGGCTCCAGGCCAGTGAGGTATCGGGGTGCTCCTGGCCCTGGCACAGCCTCCCGGCGGCTCTATCAGATGGCTCGGCCACCACAGTGGCTTCATCTTAGGGTTTTTTGTTTGTTTTGGTGGGTTTTGGTTTTCATTTCTTTTTCCTCCAATAAAAGTGCTTCACTAAGGCCACAGCCCGGGGCCGCTCCCGCCAGCCCGCGGTCTCTCCCCCGTCCGAGATCAGGCCCCATAGCCACGGGCACCTCCTGCCACCCCAAAAACGCTGCCGGGGACCAGCCCTGCGCCGGTGCCACCCGCTGCCAGGGCCCCTGCGATGGCACTGCCCGTCCCCGGGGAGCGCTGCGGGGCCCGCCTGGGAGCTGGGGGCGGGGGGGTGGGCGTAAAACAAAAACCCGGGGCGGGGGGGACCCCACGGGCCGTTTCCCACCGTGCTTT
>JAOXJM010000007.1:12399202-12410687 GCA_026413425.1 Tringa solitaria | reverse complement strand
CGGGAGGCTCCGCCCCCACCGCCGGGCCCCGCCCCGCCCCTTCTGCGGCGGTAGCGCTCCGGAGATGCGCACGGGAGGAAATATAAAATAGATCTGTTTAAAAATTACTTTAAGGTCCTTTAAACATTTTTTGTAGCAATCCTGGTCCCGCGTCCCCCGATAACGGATGACATGGAATCTCCTCAGCAGAAACGCAGCCCGCAAGCAGGGAGGAGGAGCGCGGGGCAGCAGAGATGCTGTTTCTGCCCAGCTCCGGGAACAGAGGTCAGGGCAAGGGTGTTGGGACCTGTTCACTGCTCCAGTCCCTCAGGAGTGGCATGAGCTGGGGACAAGGGGCTGGGAAATGCACCAGAGGCGTAGTGGTATCATGGAAGATTCCTGTTCTTTCGACCCAGGTTTGATGGTTGGACTAGAAGATCTGAAAGGTCCCTTCCAACCTAGGCAATTCTGTGATTTTCTGAAATCCCACATGGGGGTCAGGTTGCTGTTGGGGCAATGTCTGGGCTGATGGCAGGAGGTGTCATGTCCCTGCCTGCCAGGCAGCTGCAGCACCGAACTGTGAGCACTGAGTTTGTCAGACCTCAGCTGCAGCCACCAGCCTTGGATAGAGCTGTGTATGGCCAAAACACCCCCTGCCTTCCGGGTCACAGCCACATCCCCACATCCCTATGGCATGAGCTCCCTTCCAAACCCTCTTCACATGTGCTAGATCAGTCCTACATCTGTAGGGTTTGTTTTCCCACCTTCCTCAAAGAACAAAACTTCCAGCTGGCGTGCGGGACAGCGAGTGCTCAGTAGAGATGTGTCTCCACAGCCTCCAGCCCCAGAAACGCCCCACGGACACCCCAGTCACACTGACTGCCATGACTGGCAGGGATCGCAGGTTACCGTCCCCAGCATCCCTGCACGCCGCAGAGCAGCTCGGGGCTGCACGAGGGTTTCCCTTGCGGAGGGAGAGGATGCTGAGACTGGCAGCTTTGCAAACTCCAGGCATCTGATCTCCAGCCCCATGCTCCAGGCACAGACCTGAGCCCTTGGCATGAGCAACAGAGGATGCGATGCTCAACGGGACCTGCTGTCCGGGCTCCTGCTGGCCACCATGTGCTGCCATTTCAGTCCCAAATTCCCGGTGGAGGGATTCCCATGGCCGGTGCCCGCCACGTGCCTGGGCTCAGCGTCCCAAATTCCGGGTGGAGGGATTCCCATGGCCAGTGCCCGCCACGTGCCTGGGCTCGGCCCCAGCCAATGGCGCTCGCGGCAGGAGCCCTGTTAGAGCATCAGCGGTGCCCTGGCAGGCTGTCAGCCGGCTCCGTGGCTTTCCAAGGTCTGTCAAGTATGAGTGGCTGGGGTGCAGCATGGCAGGGACGCCAGGCTGGGCTTTGGCAGAGGCTGCTGCCTGCCCATGACTCTTGCTGACACCAAGGCTGTGCAGGAAGGTACAGGCAGAGATGGGTGACAGCATGGCATGGGGCCAACTGTGGGGACAACGCTCTTTGCAGCCTCGTCATCTGTCTCCAGCAGAATAGATACCTCTTCAAATTTTCTTTCTTCCTTAATTTCCTTGGCTTTTTGCTCCTGGGCAAGCCTGGGATTTTACTTCCAAAAGAAAGACCCTGCATTTCCTTTGCTCTCTAATCTGCTGGAGCTCTGTATTGATTAATTGCTTCTCATTTTTAAGATGCACCTCTGGGACCAGCAAGTGCACTAGGCAATGGTGCTGGGAGAACTGAGGAAAGTGCCCACCCCTGGGCCAGTAACATGCTGCTTTTTGCCCTGCAGAAAGGTGGCGCTGGAGCCAGAAGCCACAAGCCACCGGTGGTCAATGGCTGGGTATCTGCAATGGGTCTGTGCAGAGACCCTGCAGGTCTGGAGAGCAAATAAAGACTACTACAATTCCAGTTGATGGTATTTCCAGTGATGGCAGAGCTCTCAGCTTTCTCAGTAGGCCTCCTCAAGAAGCAGCTCAAGAGGTCATTTGGTTGCTCCAGCCCAAGGAACTTCTGGGGAAGGAGTGAAGCTGCAGCTAGGGCTTGAGCTCAGGCAATTCCAATTAGAAACAAGGTATAATTAGCAATGTCAGGGGTGGCTGGGAGCAAGCTGTCAAGGGAATGCTAAGATTTTCATCTCATATCATCTTCTGACCAAGACTTGTCACCTTTCTAGGAAGAACAGGGTTATCACCCAGTTAACTGGGCTGAATGTAGAGGTAAGAGCAGGGGGATCCTCATCCTCTAGCCAGTGCTAAACAAAAGAAACTCATTTTCTCATCAAGTCTTCAAAGCATGTGAAACCACACCAGTTGTCTCCACTGAGAAGAAGCATGGTTGATTTTGGCCTCTCTTCTCAGACACACTCCCAGAATGGGGATTGAAGACAGACCTGCACTGGTAAAGGTAGATTAAATACAAAGGTGTTTCTGTGTAATTTCTGTGATTTAGTGATGCTTCTCCAGTCCCTGATGCTGCCCAATTGAAGGTGCTTTACAAACACCCAGGGATGAATTATTTCTCTGACCCCCCCCTGCAAAACTCCCCCATAGGCCAGAAGGTTTGTGGTACAGTCCCTTGCTCCATTTTGCCAAACTGTACCTCAAGTCCGAACTGTACCTCAAGTCCAAACCAGCAGCAGGAGCAGCTGTTGGACATCTCCTGCCTGGGTGCAGAGCTTCAGCACAGCTGCCCCACTGGCCTCACCTCCTGAAGCCTCCAGCCACATGGAAGCTGTTCCCATGTCCACCATATTTTTCTACGGCTGGTGGATCACCATTCCAGGTTGGAGGTGAGAGACCAGCTCTTTAGAGCTCTGCTCCATGAGCACACATGTGTTACCAGGATGGGAAGCAGCCACCTCCCAGAGACCCGTGTAGCTCTTCCTTTCTGTGTTTTATGAAGAACACAAGAACTAACTGAGGCAAAGAAGGAGAGGAGCCTTGCATGAAAGCCATACTGAATGAGAAGATTTGCACTGACACTTACCTTGGAATTAAAGTTTTGATGATTATTTCACCATCATAGTGTAATATAGTGTCAGAGACATCTTCCCATTTTTCTTGAGGTCTTCAATCCAGCTGGAGTGAGAAGCTGTGGGGATGGTACCGCACTTCCCAGTGGGATAGAGTGAATGGCTTTGCCTGATTAATATGGAAAGCAAGAAGAGATTGAGAGCAGGAACCTCCCACTTCCTCCTCTGCCCAGGCTGCTGGTGGGTGGACAAACATCTCATCTGCCAGGCAGAGCCACAGTCTGCTGTAAAGAGCTAGCCAAGATCCACTTGGCCAAATACAGATCTGTGACCCTCACTGGCCCCCTGATTCCCTGACTAAAGTGTTCAAGCACCAAAGGTCATGCCGTCGAATGCCGGGAGGCCTGAGGGACTTTGACTTACAGCAGGAACTGGGCTCCTTGCAAAACCGGGCAGGTGGGTTTTGTCTGAGCTCTGCTCCCTCAGGGAGACTGTGTCCAAGTAAGGCATTTTCCCCATCGTCCACCATGGGAATGCCCTCCAGCGGTGTTACCTTCTCTCCATCAAAACTTTCTTTCAGAAGGATTTTTGCCTGTGCCTGAGGCACCAATGGAAGTGTCAGCTCCAGGAACAAGAAAACAACCTTCATCTTCAGCACAACTGCAAGAAAGATGATCTTCGCAGGCACCTCTGAGCTTTTATCCCTGTGCCTGGATCCTCAAGGGCAGCAGAGAAAACCCTCTTCTTTACCCACCTGTGGGACAGATGGTGCTGAGATAACATCATTAGCTGGGTTCTCCCTCCTGCAGCTGAACTGCACGTTCCTGCTGAGGTCTGAGACAGAGTGATCCCTGCGGGGTCCTCCACGAGAGGACAGGGAGTAGGGGGTGAGACATTCCCTGCCAGCTTCAGCCCCACTGACAGTTTCCATGGGGTCAAAGCAAGAGGCTCCAGAGTCATAGAGAGCCCCAAATGAGATCCTTGGCACCATGGACTGGGTCCCACCTGGTCCTAGAGTCTGGATATGTCCTGTCTGCATAAGTGATTCCCCATTTCATCCCTAAATCTTCCTTTGCTGGGGGTGAAGCTTCACTCCTTGAGACTCGTTTTTTTCTCAGATGTGTGGCTGTAGAGCAGTGCTCTCCAAAATTTTCTGATTGCACAACCTTAGTAGTGAAAAGTGTTTGAGTGTGCACCCCCTATATATGTATATTTATTCATAAATTATATTCATGTACACAATAATAGAAATTTTTAAAGGCTGAGATAAAGATTAGATAAACACTACTTTTCAAATATGATTTTATTTTGCTTTATTAATGGAACCAAAAATACTTTCTCCCTGCACCACAATAGTCTTGCGCACCCCCTAGGTGCTTTCTCTCCAGAGAAAGCAGTGATCTCCCCTGATTGGTAAGCCTGATAAAAGATGTTTCTTTTATCCTCAGTGATGTTCCTGGTCTTTACAGCAAGCTCTGTTGGTCCATATCATGGTGTGGTCTCACTCATCGGTGTCACGAGTTGATGAAGGCTGAGCACGGAGCACACTCAGGACTCGCGGTGCCTGACTCTTCCCTTTCACGGGGGTTCCCCATCCTCTTTCTCTGGCACTCTCAGAGGTGCCTACCTGGCCAGAGACCAATGCAGCTGCAACTGGGAGGAGCAGTCACAAAATCACAGGTTTCCCTGTCAGTAGAGAGAGCAGAGGGCTGGGGGGTGACTCTGGCTCACCTTGCTCTGGGCACTGTGGGTGGGAAATGATGCAAGATTCCTGTTTTATTTCCAAAGGAGCTGCCAATTTTGTAGATGTCCTAAAAACTGGGTTCCCCAACTGGCCTTGCCTTGTCCATGTGCTCTGGCAGGACATGTTGCATTCTCACCTGAGTGGGATAAGGTACGCTGGGTTCCTACTGGGAAATTCTTGGCTCCATTAAGGGCAGATGTGTTTCTATTCACAGAAAACAAGTTTCTGTTCTTTCTGCTAAGTAGAAGACTTACAGAGTCTTATTTGTAACGAAATCCCAACACAGCATTTGGCCAAGGTCCGAGACAGATGTGTGTCGTGGTGCCTGCAGGCATATCTTCTTGCACACACCGAGCTGTGGTCACAGTGTCCTTTCACACCCATTTATTTATGACCACCAGGTAATGCCCTCCCAGCTCCAAGTGCTGCTGAGAGGCCCTGAACCCTTCCTGAAGGTACATCACGAGCCAGGTTGATCTGCTCTCCCAGATGCGCTCAGGCACCACACACATTCCTGCTTTATCACCACCATTTTCCATGTGGAAGCAGCTCACCGTTCCCAGGATTACCTTCGACTCCTGAAACTATAAAGATCAATCTCCTGACAATGGGTTTCCTTCTTATACATATTTTATTGCATTAAGGGAAAGACATCCGGCTCGGCAGTGTCTGCAAGTCCAGCCCAGACAAGATTATCCACCACTTAAAAGGACATGCAAACAGCCAAGCGTTACTGCTGCGCTTTGCACAGTGTTTCACCTCAGAAAGGGCTCTGCTTAGGAATAAAACCTCTTTCCAGAAAGCCTGACAAAGCCCTGGTGTAGATAAATAATTAAAAAAAATAATGCTTACAAAGAACCCCGTCACAGCAAAGCCAGTACAGCTTCTCTGCCTGGGTAATACCTGTTTCTTAGGAAAAATGTTCCCAGAATTACGTATTACTTAATTACTTATTAATTATTACTATTACTTATTGGGAGAACTCCCGTGGCCAAGCAATTACCAATTTTACAAAATCCCCTCCTAGTCTATTCAGGTCTCCAGTGGACAGTGTGTGCCATCCTTCTGCCACTGGTCTAGGAGGGTAAAGACCTCTGCAGTGCTCCACACTGGGAGGACGGTACCCTGGCACGGGATGACAGAGCCCTGGGACGGCTCCCAGGACGGGATGAGACACCACTCACTTGCCAGGATTGTCCCTGTGTGAGGTGGGCTTCCTGAGGTTGGCAGTGCCAGTTCAAGCCAGCTGTGTGAGAGGCTCCCAGACACAAAGGGAGATGATGTCGTGAGGTGGGTACCCAGCCCCCAGGTCCCTGTCGGGCAATAACAGGTCTGAGCATTGGATGCATTTGTGAGGGAGAGCGGGGAACCACCGCCTGTCCCCCCACCAGCACCACCCGGCACCACCTGACCAGGAACCCCAGACCCCTCGTGTGTTGGGTCACCAAGAGCCACATCCCCACCATGGACATCTGTAACAGCCCCCCATGCAGGGCTTTCCTGATGGCCCCTTTGACCTCGCTGTTTCTCAAGCCGTAGGTGATGGGGTTGAGCATGGGAGTGACAATGGCGTAGAGGAGGGCGAGCACCTCATCCATCTCCGTGGAGCCACTGGAGTGAGGGACCAGGTAAGCAACAGCCCCAGAGCTGAGGAACAGGGACACCACGGTCAGGTGAGAGGTACAGGTGGCAAAGGCCCTCTGTGACCCTGCTCCCTTCTGGAGGACAGTCCTGATGATGTGAACGTACGACACGAGAGTAAGGAGGAGAGAGCCCACTGCTATAGTCCCAGGCAAAGCCTACGAGTTGGCCTTGTTGAGGGGAGTGTTCGGGCTGTAGGACAACTTCAGCAAGAAAGGCATCTCACAGAACAAGCGGTCGATCATGTTGGAGCGGCAGAAGGGCAAGTGGGATGTGAAGGATAAGAAGGAGCTGCTCAGCCACAAAATAGACACTAAGCAGTGGCACATCTTGCTCATGAGTGCCAGGTAGTGTGGGGGGATGGCAGATGGCCAGGGATCGATTGTAGGCCATGGCAGCCAGGAGCATGCACTCAGAGCCCCCAAAGCAAAGGAAGAAGTAGGTCTATATGATGCAGGCCACAAAGGACATTGTTCTCTGCAGTGAGGAGTCTCCAAGGATCTTAGGGAGGGTGTCAGAGGAGTAGCAGATAACCAAGAAGGAGAGGCGGCCCCAAAAGAAATACATGGGGGAGTGCAGGTGGGTGTCCAGCCAGATGAGGGTCACGATGAGCAGGTTCCCCATCACCGTCACCAGGTAAACGAATGAGAAGCACAGGCAGAGGGTCACCTGTGCTCTGTAGGCACTGGAAAACCCCAAAAGAAGGAACATGGTGGGGCTGCTGATGATTTTCCTGCTGCAGGGACTCAGGGCTCATCTACAGAGAGAACAGGAGGAGACAAGGAGAGGTAGAGGGGGGTGAGTGCTCACCCCTGCTGTGGGGCATCACCAGCTCTGCTGGGGGGTGGGCTGAAGCCATGCCACTGCCCCGGCACCCCTCACACCTCACCCCTGTGGGGGCACGTGATGGGTCTCAGCCCATGAGGTTTCGATCCTTAAGGCAACCCCCAACTCTGTGTCACCTAAAGGACACTAGAGAGAGGTAGGACCTCACCACTGTGGTCAGGAAGGATCCCAAGGACCATTAAATGAGGACGAATGAGAGCAACTCCTCCCCTGGCTCCAGATTTCCTGAGCTGTGATTGGAGCATGGTCTAAAGATCCTACAAAATATCCAACATGACAGGTTGAACCCTGCCTTGCTGAACAGTTGCTGCCCTTCACAGGAGCAATTTGTGTTCACTCCATGAGTGAAGATACAGAATGATCTCCTGCTTCCCTTCTCCACCACAGATTTCAGGAGCAGACCTTATCCCTCTCTCTCAAAAAAAAACATAAAAAAATTGTTAAGAGTTACAGACAAAATGTCTGCTTGTGAATACTGCACTCTAGATATCAGCCTCATGCTTGTACCTAGAAAGCAATGTAAGGGAAGGACCTCTGAGAGATCTCAAGAGGACCAGAAAGACATCTGAAGGTGATGGTGTAAATCAAACAGGCTTGAGGGTGTCAAGGAAAAGCAGAGCTGCTGGCCTTCAGGAAAAGGGAAAGACTCTGAGTCTAATGAGAAAGTGGAGCTCAGGGATAAATGAAGATGAGATACAGATGATTTCGAGTGTGAACCTAAAACTACTGCATCCCCACGAAGAGCAGTAAGGAGATGATTCACGCAAGCCTGCAAGAAGCTCTTAGCACTGACAGAGCTGTCACCAGGTTCTTCCAGGGAGAAGCATGGGAGCATCTGCCAGGTGTGAAGAGGAGATGGGTGTCAGGCTGAGAAGACTTCAGCACCCCAAACAACATTGCAAGCTCCCTTCGAGAGGGAACAAGGACAAGGACCATGGTGGGGATGTGCTCCACAATGTGGAGATTCAGGGATGGGCTGTGGATTTGTCCTCATGCCCAGCAGTCGCAGCAGGTGTGTGAGCAGGGAGGGAGGGAGAAGCCGCCAGCCCAAGGAGGGGAGAGACCTTCAGGGGTCTGATGCCAGGCTTTGAGCCGCGAAGGGAATGGAGGTCGAAGGAGAGGAATGTGCTCTCCATCGTGTTTTGGGATGTGCTGGAAGAATAGGACCTGGTAAACAAGGGCATAACCACAGAGTAAAGGGAAGCACCCATAGGGATAAGAGCATCTGGGAGAGTGGTATGGGCAGCAAAAGCCTGGTGTCTCCTCTGGCTCAGGAAGAGCAGATGGTCCATAGGAAATAACACTAATGATTGTGGCCTCATGCAAATCTGGTATGGGGGAACTGCAATTACTACATGGAGCCACCTATGGCAGCAGATGTTCCCAGAGGTCAGAGAAATATCTGGTGTGACCAGAGCAGAAGCAATGGAGAACATAGGAGGAGAGGGCAAGAAAGGGAGGTAAGGAGGAAGGGTAGGATGGCACAAGACTGTGAAAGGCACCAAAAAATGATCTTCCCGGATTTAGATTGCCTTGGGAAGGAGGGAAAGGAATGTCTGCCCGGACAGTGCTGGGAGCCTGTCACAGATCTCCCAGCCAGACTGGGGTGAGGACAAAGCCCTGGGAGAGAAATTCTTCTGGGAAGAGTACCTCTTTGGAGGACTAGTGGTGTTATAAAGAAGCCTTGTCTATAATCATTCCAGATATCCTTGGATATGACATCTTACATATCTCTTCACTAGGTCACAGCATGAAGCTAGCTGATGGGGTTTTTTTGTACCTGTTCCTGAAAAATAGGCTGTTTTTAGAAAAACTATCTGAGAAAATAACTTTAGCTAGAGTAGGCATGAGTCAATGCCATTTTGCGTAAATGGGAAGATCAATAGGAGCAGATTGGTGGCTGTGGCTGTGAACAAGCACAAATCAGGACAAGTGAGGAGAGCTGGTTCCTGCAGCTGGGCGGATTTGGGAAGTTGAGCATACAAACATAGAAAAGAGCTGGGATTTCGTGAAAAAAAAAGGTGCAAAACCCAGCTAAAAACTCCCCTTTGAACACAAGGGAGAGGCTGCCGGAGCAGAGTTTCTCCTCTAGCAAACAAGCAACATATATATTCCAAGGAGGATATTTGGAAAGAGTGGAAAGTCTGCAAGGAAAGAAAAGAGCCTGAAAAGTGGTAAAGCAAAGTCTGCACTGAAAGATGAAAGAGTGCAGGGAGACTGGTAAAATTGCTTGTAGTGTTATGAGACTAAGAAACACCCTTCAATCATGTGTTTGCAGGACAGGCAGCCCTGCAGCGCTTCTCACTTCAGTGCCCTGGACGTTGGACATCACCCACTCCCAGTTTTCCAGGAGGACAATGACAATTTATGGCAAATGCAGGGGGATTGATGACAGCATGAGGGCATGGGGACAACAGCATCAAGGAGGGAGGAGAGTCTTCAGAGGTTTGCTGAACATCAGCAGGCCTGCAGGAAGAGAGTGTGGCTGCACCTGGATTCAGGAAGAGTGAATCCTGCTTCTCCTGCAGTGAGGGTGCAAAACATCTTTGTGATGGGGCCTATGTCCAATGGGAGAAGAAGAACCCAGCACCAGGTATTTGCAAGGCTTTAGGGGAAAGAAAAGGAAAGAAAACTACTGGGCACAGGAGCTCTGGGACTCTGGAGCAGTCTGCCTGCCTACAGGGTCCTTGACTGGACACCCAATGGGCTGGTAAACCCAGGGCAGTCATGAGTGATGAGTGTGGCACAGGGTGCCAAACTGTCCATGGGGACAGCAGAAAGGTTTCCAGTCTATGTGGGAAAATACTGATGCTGTGGTACGTCAGTGAGACCTTGCTGGGTGGTGCTCAGCGATCAGGGAGCCCACTCAATGAGGAGGAAGCCAAGCTGGGCTGCCAGGATGCCTGGAGAGGGCAGAGTCCATCAAAGAGGACGTGGTGCGACATGGTCAGCCCAGAGAAGCAAAGCCAAGTAGGGAGATGACTGTGGCATCAGGGAGCAGAGCCCTTTGCTCAAGCACACTGCTGTGGGTAACACTGGCACAGGCAAGCCAGCAAGAACTAGCAGCTTAAACCCAGGTTCAAAAATTACTTTGACCCAGGCATCATCTCCTTATATCTAATGCACCAGGGTTTGGACAAGGAGCCAAGGTCTTTGCTGGTGCCTTCTTCAATTCAAGATTCGAAATTCAATTCAAGAGATTTGGGGCCCAAAGTGCTCACATCATGGGGCAAATGTAGGAGGGGTTTTGGTTCCTAAATCTCTCTCATCACTGAAAACTTTTCCCTTTACCTAATATAAACCTGTTCTAAGTAGGTGTCCACAGAACCTTTACGTTGGTTTAATGAAGCAGACGTGGAGCACTACATGCCTGATTCACCTGGAAGATGGCACACAGACAAACCTGGCATGAGACCTCTGGGGAGGGCACCCACTCCCAGCTCTGTCCCTGCACCCCGTGGCCTCTCCACAACCAGGGGCAAACCCAGGATCCACTCTCCCCCAGGCATCGCCACAGCATAGGCTACCAGAAAACCAGCTTGGCACCTCTGGTATCATTTGCCTCGCTGGGAGGCGGAGTAGGCAGGAAGGATGAAGCACAGCAGACCCTGTGTGTCCCCAGCAGTGCCCTCTGGCCTGCAAGCCAGGGAAGGAGGAGATGTCAAAGGTGTTGTGTGACTGAGATGCAAGTGGCATTGTCATTTTATTTTCCGATAACTGTAGGGGTTTGCAATTAAATCTGCTGATCTGATAGTCATTAGCTGAATGATCAGCCAGTCATTGGAAGTGTCTGTTTGCCTTTTTGCTAATTAAATTGCATTTGATTTGCAATCAAATCTAATATGAGACAAGTGAGCTTGAAATAGACTTGGGGGCAGCTGATGGGAGTTGCTCTGTGTGAAGTACAGGCCAATGCCACGGTCTGGCTGGGTTCATAGAGTTGTGCCCCAGGCGGACCAGGAACACTGTCAGGACGCAGGCAGTGGCACAGGCAAACAACGGACCCGCCTGCAGCTGGGCAGAGCCGTGTTTGCAGTAGGGGCAGGGATCCTGCCATGCTGCAGGCAGGCGAGCTGCAGGTGGTGAACTTTGAGATGCGTACCAGGCACCCACGTGCTTGTCTGGCTGCTGGGCCATGAGAAGGGCTGCAAGGGCACCACATCTCTTGGTCATGGGGGAGAGGCACAGAGCATGGCAGAGCTGGCCCTCAGACGCCGGTGTGGGGCTGAGTCACAGAGTCACAGAATCACCTAGGTTGGAAGGGACCTTTTAAGGTCATCTAGTCCAACCAAT
>JAOXJM010000007.1:12336593-12399102 GCA_026413425.1 Tringa solitaria | reverse complement strand
CCTCTCTACCCTCCAGCAGATCAACACTCCCACCCAGCTTGGTGTCATCTGCAAATTTGCTGAGGGTCCTTCCCTTCTCGATCCTACAGCTGTCCTGCCCTCATGCACTCACCCTGCACAGAGCTCAGGGATGCTGGTGACCCAGCACCTGCACAGCTTACCTTGAGAAGGTGCTTTCTCTCTTCACATCTGGCAGCACTGGCTGTTTGGGACACCGGGATGATTTCAGTGTACTCCTGGGAGGCAGCTGGGAAAACATCCCCTGTTACAGCATGGTCCATAATTGCTCCGCACAGCCTGGTGCTTTGGGACGTGGTGGGAGCAGGGAAACACACTGTGAGGCAGTATGGTCTGATGAGTCCTGTGCTCAGGACCTGACCATGGACACCCCCTGAGGGGTGCTCCAGCAGCACCCCCACAAAGAGGGCTTCAGACCTCCAGGGGCCAGGAATGGCGGGCAGGTCTAAAGCTGTCTTTGAACTTCTTAGCAGCTGGAGACACTCAGAGGGGTGGTCCTGCAGCAGAGCTGGACCAGTGAGGTTGGGTCTGCAACCAAAGTGGCTCAGAGACACCCTTAAGCAAGAGCCTGAGTCCAGGAATATGTCAGAGTTTGGCTTTTCAGCCTGTGTTTTCCTTTACTAGCTTGTTTTCCCACTTTTGCAATCATGAATGTACTTCATGGATTTGCTGGATAACCTTGGTTTCTTCTAAACAAGCTCATCTAGATTGAAGAGTGACTTAAGGGGCTCTAGCAAGTGTAAGGTGTATTGTTTCTCTGAACTGCTACTTCAGTTCACCTCTGATAAATTTGGGAATCTGGAAGGGATGTTCCCCCCAAGATGCATCAGTCTGCAAAGGTCAGTGTGTGGCCTGAGAGCATACATGCCTTTGGGCAAAGGAGAGTGATGGGGACTCTGGCTAGAAACAGGAGCACCTCTCCCTGATGCAGCACTTCTCGCTGCCCTTCCACTCACCGCCTCTTCCCACTTTCAGCCCACACAAGTGTGTTTTGGAGCCTGAAACCTCCCTTCTATTTCACTATAGTATCCTCTGCCTTTCCCTGGTCTGCCCATGAGTGTCCGGCAACAGCGCAGGAGATGCTGCAGGGACAGGAGAGGGTGGGCTGAGGGCACACTGAGAGCACACGTGTTAGGAGTGGGTATCTTCTCTGATATCAGCCACAATTATAATTAATTTACAGGTGGTAGATAATGAATAAATCATTTCCATGAGCATTCAGTGCTCAGCTGGCCATGTTAAGCTGGGTTCCTCATTATCGGTCCTGTTTGTGTACCTCCATGGCCCAGGGAGCCACAGGAAGATTTTGGTTCGACGCACCTCAGGATTCTCTGGTCCTGCCCCTGCTCAGAGCAGGGCCAGCTTTAAAGTTAGATCAGGCTGCTTGGGAACTTGATCCTCAGTTTGGATATCTCCAAAGATGGGGATCCCACAAAGTTTCTGGACACCTGCTCTAGTGCAGGACCACCTTCACGATGAAGAACTCTCTCCTTTTGTCCTAATGGAGTTTGCTGTGTTGCAGCTGCTGCCCGTTGCCCTTCATCCTACCACTGAGCACTCTGGGAAGAATCGGGCTGTGTCTTCTCCAGGTCCTCCCTGAGGCAGGTAGAGACAGCAGCCCCATGTCTCCTTCACCTTCTCTCCTGAAGGTTGGACCAGCCCATCTCTCTCAGCTTCTCCTTGTACCTGCTGTACTCCAGGCCCTGACCAGCTTCATGTCCTCCATTAGGGTCTCTGTCATTCATCAGGGCCTTTCTTGTACTGGGGAGCCCTAAACTGGGCCCAGCTCTCCCGGCACAGCCCTACAAGTGCTCCTTTGAGCTGATGGCTGCCCTTTGCTAACCCAGACCAGGATGGGTCTGGCTGCCTCTGCTGCAGAGGTGCTCTGCTGGCTGACGATCAGCTTGTTGCCCGCTGGAGATGCAGGGTTTTGCCTGCAATGTCTCCCTGCAAGCCAAGTCTGCCCCGTTGCAGAGGGTTAGCCCAGCCCAGCAGCAGGACTTTGCCTTTGCCTTGGCTGAAGGTCAAGAAGTTTGTGCTACCCCATTGTGGGGGCCTCTGAGGCCTCTCTGAATGGCAATTCCAGCAAAACAACCTGTCCCCAAAGCTGTGTTGTCGCCAGGAGGTACATCATCACTGATATTGGACATTGCTGGGACTGACACATCTTCATGCATTTCAGGAGATGCTGAACCTGGGCAAATTGGGAAGTCCCTAGCCACATTGTTTCCCACCTTCAGGCCACCAGACACTTTCCATCGGTGGTGTTGGGTCAGCCAGTCACGGAGCCAGGGTAGAAAACCACATCCTGAGATGATCCAGGCTGAAGATAGGCACATGGTCTCAATGGCTTTCAACACCTGGAAATGTGGTAACATCCAAAGCCAGTTGTGTTTTGGGTGCCAGTGCCTTGTGAGGCTGTGGCCCAAAGAGCACCTTGCTGCCCAGCAGCACTGAGGTTTTTCTTTCACTTTTAATGAGTCTCAGTTGGTGTTGTTAAAATTTTCTGAATTTCTGCAGTCTTAACTTCTGAAAAGGCTTGAGGGGGTTTGTTGTGCTGCTGCAGTGCCTGGGGAAAGGAGCTATATTTACCCCTTCCCAAAAAAGGGAGCAAAACCGGTGGGGCTCAGACCAAGCTCAGAGGTGTCTACAAGCAGTAATTAGCAATTCAGAGGTGACTCACTCCTGAGCCATGGGAGTTCAAATTGGTTATGCCTGTGCTGTGGAGAGCCAATGCCCATTGCCCAGATCCCTGGGAGGGGCTGGCCCGAAGGCCAGCTTGAGTGGAGATGGCTCAGTTGGGCTGGCACCCCCCGGTCCCATGTCTAGTGGCACTTGGGGAACCCCATCATCTTAATCCAAGACAGACAGATAAGACTTGATGACTGCATGTTGTTGGAGTGGTTTCTGCTGCAGTGACAGTACTGGCAGGTGGTGGTGGTGTGAGAACCTGTCACATGAAAAGGGACATCCATGAGGCTCTAACACATGGTTGCTCCAAGCATGTTGGAGGGACACCCATGGGGTTTTTTTGGATGGCCAAGAGCCCACGGGTCCCGAGCAGCAAGCGGGACCTGGCTCATGGGCTGAAATCAAAACACCGTTCTCCTGACAGCCAGTGCTACGCTTAGAAACAGAGACCATCTGATGCAGTCACATTTAAAATGGGAAAAAATGGAAAGTCAAGAGGATTAAATATCACATGCAGCACAGAGATTGTCAGGAAAGACCAGCTTAGCTTCACTCTAAGCGCTTAAGCTGATATTAGCAAATACAAACCCTAAACAACGTTACAAAGGGAAAGCTTGAATGGAAGCCAGCATGATTAAATCAATTTAAAGAAGCTGATCAGAAGTAAGATAAAATAAACTTGCTGAATCTTCACCCACATGAGGACAATAAAATGACCCCAAGTTAACTACTAAAATATAAAATAAACAATGTAGACAGCAGAATTTGTCCCCTTGCTCCTCTACTCTGAGGAATTACATCTGCACTTACATATATTCCCTTCTTCAAGAGCATTAGGAGCAGGAATTTATCACTAGGACATGTTTGGCCTGTAGCCAGACAAATTCAGAGTAAGTATTCAAAGAAAAAAATAAATAGAAAAAATAGAAAAGTGAAGAAACTCATCCACCTTGGCTGAGGAGGAGATTTGGTGGATCCCCAGGCCAGATGTTTGCTTTTGCAAACACTTAAAAAAGTCTGTCCTACCAATGCCAAAGTGCAAGGGAAGTAGTAAGACCGAGGAGATGGCATTTCCAGTCAAAGTAAATCAGGTATGAAACTCAAACTTTTCAGTGCAGCATGTCATCTGCTGCTTAGACTCACCTTTGCTACCTCTAGTTTTCACTAGAAGGCTAGAAGAAGCAAATATGCTGGTTTTAAAGAGGCTGTCGGTGGTAAAGAGACTACAGACAAATAGATCTACTATACAGTGTGGGCAGATACAGAAGCTGTAATAAATGGGTGACCTGGCTGAGGTATAGACAAATTACGTTACAGCAGAGACTGAATCCAACTTTAGCACAGGAAAATCACACCTCAGAAATACTGTTTCTGGAGGAGTCAACAAGAGATGGGTGTTGGACATTCCCTGGTCAGCTGAGAAGAGTGTTCATCAAAGCTTGCAAGGCACAAGCTGCCATAGGCTAAGGAGGAAGATTCTCACTTGGATAAATGGGTGGCTGAGAGAGAAAAAGGGAGGAAGATCACCCAGGAGCATATTGTACCAACAGACATCTTGTAAAACAGCTCATCCACATGCAGCAGGTGCTAAAGGTGGCAGATACAACAGGAGAAGTTAGGAGGAGACTGGAGAACAGGCCAAGGCACCACGTAAATCTAAGCTGTACTCACACTTTCTGGGATGGGTAAAGGTCCAGGTCTGGTAATCACCCAACCCCAGCAGGGACATGGCCTAAGCATGGGAGGGGGAGAGAAGGATGAGAGGCACAGCTGGAGAGCAAGAAGACTTGCTAAAGTTTTAAGATCCGGAACAACACAAAATGCATTAATAGAGAAGACAGTCTCACATCACCAGCAAGCACCACAGCCATCGGCTGTGACTCTCCAAATTGCTCCTCATACATCAAAGGCTGGTCCAGCACCTCCCTTGCCCCAACACCCCTCTGCTCTCTCCAACAGCCGACTGGAACTCAGGTGCCTGGGCTTGTCTCTGCTGCACCCACCCAGTCCCTGCTCGTCTCCCCGGAGTGCTCCCACAGTGCCCAGCAAAGGAGCTGCAGGAGAAACCACTGCAACAAGTGAAAGGGAGAGTAGAGACGGGCAGATTCACCAGCTCCGAGAAGGTGCCTCACCCCAGGAAGCCCTTAAACATTCAGGGAAGAAAAGCCCCATGTCATTAAATTTAGGAAGACATCTGGCCAGGTTTCTGGGGGGATGAAGGGGGGCCAGGCCCAACCCCCTTTTCACCCTGTCCCTGTGTGTTTCTCCTTGCCCCCGTGCCTGCCTGTAGCTGAAGGCAGGGTGCTGGGAGAGGCGCTGCGCCAGCCGATGAGTGTCGGATGAGCAGCAGGGACAGGGATGGGAGGATCGTGGGGGGCTGCAGTGGGGACCCCTCACCTGCTCTACATGGAAGAGACTCACACCCAGAAAAGATCTGAAATTGCAGCCTGTGAGCATCCTGCTCCAGGGCACAGGGAGAAAACAGACAGACAAAAGGAGGAGTGGAAAATGCCGGTGGCAAAAAGAAATGATCTCACCGCTGTCTGGCAGGGTGATGCCTGCACATGGCAGGAAGGAAATATTTGGCTGGAACATGATGTGGAGACACCAAGACTCCCCATCACACAAAGCCCTTGGTGGAGGGCGTTGCTGGCAGCAGGATGTTTTCATCTGCTTCAATTCATGTGCCAAAAACAAGCCTCGAGGCAAAGCTGCGTGTGGGCCCTGTGACCTTGGGAGTGCAGCAAATGCTGAACTTCTCCAGTCCAAACTGCCAGGGAGAATTCCTGCTGGAAACGCTGGGCTCCTTCCAAAGAGGGTGGACATGGGACTGGGTTGGGAAGTCCCAGTGAGGTCTGTTGCCCTGCTACTGCTGGGACATGTCCAGCGCTCATCCCCACTCAGCACCAAGACCAGGAGGAGCAGTTTCCTAGATGTATTCTCCCAGTCCTGGGGAGGAGGAAGGAGTATCTGGGAACATCCCAAGGTGCTCAGGTGCTGGAACAACACCTTCCTGGGGTGCCTGCTACTGTCACGCAGCAGCAAAACATATCCAGGGATGAAATGATTGCCTGGGTGACTGGCCAGGCTGGCCAGAAACAGGCAAGGAGGAAAGGCCAGCAGAGAGGATTTTGGAGGAACTTTCTTTTCCAGGAGAGGAACAAGCTGCCCTATACCCTGCCAGACCTCAGTGCCTGCAAGCACTGGCCGAGGCCTTGGAGATGGGCATGTGTGAGGTGCTGAGGCTTTGCTGGGGACACAGTTTATCCTGGGTGGGTTGTGGTTTCTCCTGGGTGGATCTGGGGGGCTGGACAGAGCAGGAAAGGAAGGATAGGGTGGAATTTCAGAAATATAAATTCAAAGCAAGACAGCCTCTGGAGGCAGATGTCCACCACCACCACCACCAATGTTACCCTGGGATGGGCTTTCTCTGTGCGATGCCCAGTGGCAGAGACCACATGCAGCTCTGCACCAGCACTCTGGGTTTGGGTCTGCAGGAGTCAGATACCCACCTTCCACCAGCCCCACAGCACCACAGGACTGAGAGGTCCCAAAGCTGAGTCTTGCCCCTGCCTTAGCCCAGTCTGAGCTAGTGGACAAGCAGGGCTCCAGGGGAGCAGAGGGCTGCAGGGCAAGTGGAGGGAAGATGAGTTGGATGGTGGTGATGGCTACAGCATTCCAAATTCCAACTTTTATCTCTGTGGCCAAGTCCCATGGACTTTCTCCACCCAGGCCCTTGTGCCCATGGGATTTCCAGCCTTACACACCCGTCACCTCACCTCTGCCTGGTTATGGCCCTGCCCCACAGGAGGCACCCAGTGGGGAAAATCCTGGTGGGCTACAAAAATGTCCTCACTTGGGTGAGCTCAGTCGAGGATCAACCCTGACTGCTCACCATCCACAGACCACAGGAGGACAACAGAAGGGACCACATGGCCAAGCACCCCGGGTTCTCCCCAGATAGCTACACAAAGCTCCAGGGTGAGTTTCTCTTTATTTGGCAAAAAGCAGGGACTGTGCACTGGAGGAGCAGGCGATGTGTCAGAGCCTTGACCACCAAGCTTGGAAGAGGAATGTAGCAGCAGCCCTGGAAGAGCAGCAGCCTGGAGCTTCAGAGTATGAGGTTTGCGTTGTTCAGTAGGAGCATCCATCAGCCAGCCCGCACCTCCTAGAAAACAGGCAGGAAAGTATTTGAGGTGAGCAAGTCAACAGAGAGGGCACAGCAGGGCTTTCCTCCAGGATCAGTGCTTTCTCTTTCAGTTCTCTCCAGCTCTGTAAGGTGAGCCATCTCCAGTGATGGATTTCTAGCTAACCCCTGCAACTGAATGTGTGCTGGTGTGGTGGGAAATCACGTGCCAGGGTGGACCAAGAGCAACTATGCTTTGTGTGGTGAGACACCAACCCAACCTCTGGCCAGTTTTGCCAGTCCTCAACCCTGAGGTCCTTTTGGTAAGAGCTGGTGCCCCAGTCTTTGCTGCTGGATGAGCTCTGCAGCTGTTTCTCCACTTGAACCAATGGTTTTGGTGCAAGTGCCCTTGCTCACCACTGGCAGCTGCACCCTGGGAGTCCCTGCTGCAAAGTGGCCCCAAAGGGAACAGTCCTACCTGGGTGTAAGCTCTAGGACAGGTTTGAACAACAGAAGTAATTCCATAAGTCTGTGGTGGCCCTTGCTGAAGCACCAAGGGGGACAATTTCCAGCTCAGGACATTGCAAACACCATGTTGCACTGCAGCAACTCACCTGCACTTCATCGAGGCTGCATTTCTCTGTGAAAACAAAGAGAAAGGCTGAGTGCAGGGCTGTGGTCTAGCTAGTCCCATTTAGCACCCAAAATAGACAACCCAGTAATGAACTTGAGCAAGGTGAAAGCCAGGACGTGCCAAACCAGAACACTTTCTCCTGCCAGCTCAGACCACAAAGTGGTGGCAGAGCTGGTCCCTGCAGACATGTCCTGGCTCCCCTGGCTTATTAAGCCAGCCTGACACGGTGCTGGGCAGTGCTCACCCTGCCTGGGCAGCATCTTGATCATCTCATCTGTAAAGCTCTTCTCCCTCGCAAGCTTCTTAAACAGTGCTGTGATTTTGGGGCTCCCCTCCTGGGTTCTGCCTAAAGGCAAAGACATGCGTTAGCTCCAGGCTGTGGCCTGTCCCTGCATCTCCTGGGCAGCTGGTGAGCCCACCCAGGCAAGGATGGGATGGATGATGGTCCCCGGGAGAAGGCTGGATATCCTGGAAGGTGGTGGTGGGCAGGCACAGGAGACACCCCTCCCAGGGGTCAGAAAGAAGTGGAGGTCCTGGCACCAGCAGAGTGTCTCCTCTCTTGGTTCCCATCCCTGCTGTTTCTGTCCCCCTTGCAGCAGGAGTCGCACTCTTCACCCATTTCACCAAGAGGCCACGGACACTCGGCACAGCTCAGAAGCCTGAGCCCCAGCCTCCCCTGCCAGCCCCAAATCACTGCCCTTTCCTCTGCCCTGCTCCTGCACTGGGCAAGAAGTCCTGGCAGGGGGGCAGTGGTGAGGAAGGGGTCTCTCCCACGGGCCCCCTGACTCCTTGCCTCTCGGCACTGAACCTCCGAGGTGTTCACCCCAGTCAGATCACCACTGACTACGCACTGTAGAGCCTCAGCATGTGCAAGGTCTTCCCGTCCTTCAGTCTGGAGGCAAAGATAACTGCATACGTCTTGCCATCAGTATCCACCACCTGCGCCATTTTATTGCCTCTCTCTGCAAAAGGACATGGAGGAAAGTGAAAAATTAATTACGTCCCCCTGCCAGCTCCCACGCTGCTAAAGGGCTCTAAGAGTGTGAATCAGAATGCCCCGGCGAGGTCCACCCGGCATGTCTTTCTTCTTTGTCTCCACCTCCTGGTTTTATTTCTTGCTATGGCTCCTCTGAAAGCCTGGGGGAGCCCACAGATCACAGCAGGGCAAAGGGACAGCGACATGAACACAGGAGCTCTGGGGATGGCCACTGCAGACAGCCCAGTAGCCTGGTGAATGTCAGACTAACACCTGGGCTGGGGATGGTGGGAAACCACTCTTGCTTCGTCCACAGCCCCGTTGCAGAATGACCCTGCTTTTCCCCAGGGTTTAAGCTCAGTCTGAACATGTCTGTCTTACCCCAGAACAGCTTCCAGGGGGAAGGAACAGGGGGTCCACCACATTAGAGGGTCACCAGCCCTGGCATGGACCAGCCTTGTCCTGCAGCTGTCGACCAGCTGCAGAGGGATGTCCCACCCCAGGACCTCAGGAGAAGGCAGACAGGCACCCCTGAGGGCCACGACCCCAGGGAAAACCAGCTGCTTCAGGCAGGGATGAAGGGAAGTGCCCCCACCCTGTCCCAGGGGCCAGGCTCCCCCTGCTCACCAGGGCTGTAGTATTCACCCGGGACTCCTGTTTGCTTGTAGATCCACTCTGACTTCTTACATCCCTCTGGGCTGCAAAACAGTGAAAGAATCTCCAGCTGGGGAGAAGTCACCCCCCTTCCCCTCTCCTGGGAACGATGACTCTGGGGTCACAATCCCAAACGTGGGACTCGCTGTTAGGGATGAAATGGTGTGGCCAGGGCAGGGAGGGATGACAAAGATGGCACCCTTGGAGCAATGAGTGCCTGGGTTGGCAGGGCACAGTGCCAGCACTTGAGGTTTGCCCCATGGGGTGCCATGCTCTGAGCTGGTGGGATGAGGCTGGTCCTGCTGGGAAACCTTTAATCATAGGGTCCCTTATCATCCTGCTGCATCCTTGCTGGGAACAGCAGGGTGCCTGAGCCTCTGCGGTGGGACCAATCCCGGCTGATTCTGCCCTGAGCCTGCCTGACCTGCCCTGACGAATGGGTCCCCACAGTGCAGCTCTCCTGAGCCTCTGGTTCAAACTGCAGGGGTGGTGGCCCTGCCTCACCCCCTGCCCAGGGCTTTGGTGTCACCCAGGTGGAGGCCCATTGGTGATGGTCCTGGGAGGGGGTTGGTCAGTGAAACCCATGGAGAAAAGCACTTGGCACTTACGTGGGAACTGCAAAGGAGACCTTCAGATCACCCTCCTCCAGGAACACGACGGTAGCCGTTGCCATCTTCAGCTTGTCCTTCTTTTGGAGGTAGCTCTCGGAGTCGGAGGCCACAGCAATGATGTACCATTTCCCTGAAATCTGGCAGCGAGGGCGAGCTGTGAGTCTGGAGGAGCAGGCAGGGGCTGTCCGCGCCTCAGGGACTATGCCAGGACACCCTCAGGCCATGGGACACCCACATCTCCTCCAGATACTGAAATCCCTGCTGGGGTACCTACGCTGGAGCTGGGTGACTGCCTTTGCCTGGGTATGACAGCAGAGCCAGCAGTGGCTGCAGGGTCCCCAGCCATCCCCAGCACCAAAACACCTCTCCAGCCCCCACCCTGGTGACCAGAGGCCATGCTCCTGCCTTCCCTTCCCAGGGATACTGCGGGTCACCTTGCTCTTGTCCAGTCCTGCAGCCCCAGAGTCCTCAGCCTCCACACACAGCAAGCATAGCAGGGCCAGCCCCAGGCTCAGCCCCATGGTCCTCATCTCACCACAGCCTCCTCCAGCTTCACCAGTGGGAGGGAGAGCAGTGCTGGGGCTGCCGGCTTTATATTGTCCTGCTCCCCCAGTCTCCACCCACCCCAGTGCTGCTGCGTGCCGAGCTGCATGGATAATGCTGCCAGAGATGGCTTGGGCAAGGTGGTGATTTTGAAGGGCTGAAGTCACACTAGGGTAAACAGCCTCTGGTGTCAAGGAAGAAGGAAAGTGCCCGCAAGCCCTGGAGGAGCTGAGAAGCGGGGTTGCAGGAGTTGTTGCATCAGTGCTGAAATTTACAACTTCCCCTGATTTCTTCAGTGGCTTGTGAAAGAACAAAGAGAACTTTTGTTTCCTGGCTGGCTGATGGAGGGCTGACAGGAGGAGTGGGGAGGTCTTTCCTGGCATGGGCCACAGCAGCGCTGTCACCCAGTGACCCATCACAAAGGGGCTGGGTGACCTGTACTCTGGCCAGGTTGGCATCTGCCCTGAGGGTGCCACTGGGATTGTGCCCAAGCCTGGGTGCCTGCATGCCACTGGCATGACCTGACCTCATGGTGCCCACAGAGGCTCACCCACCCCCTCCAGGGAATCCACAGTGGAACACACTCGGAGCAGGGTAGGCAGAAGAAGGGGTTCGTGTCACCATGGGATTGTCCCCTCCTTCCCAGGGTGTGATGTCCCCTGTGTCCTGGCTCTGATGGGCTTCTACAGTCACAGTCCTGAAAGGTCCATGCTGCTTCCTCGCAGCCTGGCTGGGCATGGAAGGACCCCTGCTCTAGGGCAGGGGGTGGCGGTGAGGACCATGGACTGCCTCTGCTCCACAGGAGGTGGAGAGGGACGGAGGAAGGGAACTGGCTGCCCCCGGGGCTCATTGCAGCATGGTCCTACCCTGGTCACTGGGCAGATGGGGACACCAAGGGGGCTGGGAGACAGGCGTGGGGGTTCCATTCCTGCCATGTGTTTACCCCAGCACAGCCCCAGTCCCTGTCTGGTGGCCCCGGGGAGCACTGAGCAGGGAAAGGGGTGTCCTGCGGATGAGCTGGTGCTGGGAGCCAGAGCTTGTGCAGGCAGGGCTGGAGGCATCCTGGCCGCTCACTCTGCCCGCTCAGACTTGCTGCCCACCCAGATGGGCTGCCCCAGACCCTCTTCATCTTGGCTAGATTATCCCCTACCCACATCCCCATTGGCTGATCCACTGCTCCCCATCCCCTGCTCTCCATCCTCCCCACGCTGGGCACAGCAAACAATGCAGACAAGGAGCCCCCTGCCACACCTGAAGTGCTGAGAGGAAGGGTCGGGTCCAGGACCCCTGGTCTCAGGGTGGCTGGGGGCCTGGGCAGCACCCCTTCTCCTGCCAACAAAAGGACCAAGCTCTGGGGCAGCTTCTGCACCTATTTATTTAGGAGGGCAAGGTGTGATCCTGGCATGGGGCAGCGGGTCTGGCAGAGCCTGGCCAGGGTGGATGGGAAGGGACACCATGGAGGGGGGAGCAGATCCCGGTTTCCACCAGGTCTGGAGGACACATGGCCCTGGCGTCGGCCCCTTCAGCTGCTGGGAGGCAGAACAGATGGACAGTCATTAGAGGCAGGACAGACTGACAGCCATTAGAGCAGGGGAAATCCGATGTGATGCAGAGCTCCGAGGCTGGAAGGGCTCCCTGGGGGGCTGTGAGTCCCTGCTCAGCCCAGGCCACGCCATGAGGGAGACCCAGCTTCCACCGGCCGCACTCACCTGATATCCTTGGTGCACTGGTCTGTTGAAAAGCAAAGAGAAGGGTGAGCATGGCACGGGCAGTGCCCTCAGCCCCCCACAGCATCCCCACGCAGAGGGCCTGTGTGTGCCGCCCCGCACCCTCCTGGCACTCACCCGACTTGGGCAGGACAGCCACCATGTCCGTGGTCAGGCCCACGGTGGGCATGAGCTCCTTGAACTTCTGCAGGAGCTGGGGGCTCACGTCCTGCTCCCTGGCTGCAGCAGACACCCAAAGGAGGGGCTGGTGAGTCGGGGGGGACCTGGCAGCAAGCCCCGCACCAGGGATCTGGCTCCCACGGGACGGTGATGGGACCCCCGGGAAGGGCGAAGGCAAAGCCGTAGGGGCACAGGGTGGACACCGGTCATGCCACGGCTGCCCTGGGCTGGCAGCGAAGGGGCACAAGCCCCTTGGGACAGGTGCCCCACCTGCCTGGGGTGAAATGGGGTGGCTGGTGGGGCTGGAGGTCCACAGCTGGACAGGCACGCTGAAGGGGTGGGGATTTGATTCAAACCACACTCAACCAGGGGTATTTTTAGTGCAAGATTTCATTCATTCACCCCAAAATTAATTCCCTGGGGGGCCAGCATCTTGCGTGCCAATGTGGTGGCCCACGGCAGTGGTAGAGAGCCCAACCCCTGCCCCCCTGGTGCTTGTCCCTCCCCCCGGGGGAGCCATGGGTGCCTGTCCCCACTCCCAGCACCCACTGAGGAGCTGCATCGCACTGTGGGGCTCCTGTCCGCTCCGCTTGAACTCGTGCACGATGGCGTAGCTGCTGTAGTCCGTCTCCATCACACGCAGGTCCCTCATCTCTTGTGCTGCTAAAGAACCCCAGATGGTGCCCGGTCTGGTAACGTGGCACAGCCTGGGCCCCTCCACAGCCCCTGACAGGGCTCACGGATCAGGACTTGAGCCCCAGATTTGTCCAAGGGGAGGTATGAGAAAGGAATCCCCATGGGATCCAGCCAAGCCCGGCACCCACCCGCAGCATGGCCACTCGCAGGGAGATGGAGGCAGAGAGGCCAGACCCACCTCCCACTGCTCCCCGGGCACAGGGGACCAGTGATGGCCACCCTCTGTGTCAGGGTGCCCATGGCTGCTACCCCCCCTGCTCACACGTACCCACGTAGTGCCCTGCCTGCCCGCTTCGTTGGAAGAGCAGCTCAAACTTTTGGCATTTGTCCGCCCTGGAAAAGGAAAATGGAAAGGGCAAAGGTGGCTGGACACCACATGGGAGGGCAGTGGGGTGGGGGCAGAGGGGAGCCCAGCCTGACCAGGGGGCATGCTAGGGCACAGG
Organism: Tringa solitaria; assembly: GCA_026413425.1. NCBI lineage: Eukaryota > Metazoa > Chordata > Aves > Charadriiformes > Scolopacidae > Tringa > Tringa solitaria. The sequence goes on along the minus strand of JAOXJM010000007.1, from coordinate 12,385,824 downwards.
CAGGATGGGGCAGAGGGTCTGTGAGATGATGCTCCTCACCCAGCTGCCCTGGTGGGCAGGGGAGTCCCCTGCCCCACGTGGGACACGGTGAGCAGGATGGGCACTCACATGGGCCAGAGGAGCTTCATAGCCACATCCCCCTCCGGCGTGAAGCTGATGGTGGTGATGGATGACTTCATCCCATCCTTCATCTTCAGGAACATGGAGCAGTTGGAAGCAATGGCTTTGACATGCCATGTCCCTGCAAACTGCAGCAGGACATCACCATGGGGTTTGGAAAAGTCATAGGGACCTGTCACCCAGCATCCTGGACCTGCTGGCCTATGGTCGGGGACCTGGCACCCACCATAAAGTACCTGACAGCCCTTTGTAGGAACCTGCTAGCCTGCAGGGGGTAACTACCACCCTCTGTGAGTTCCAGCCAGCCTAACATGGGGACCTGTCACCCACCTGCGTGCAGAGCACCCTGCCCTGCCTCATGCCAGAAGGATGCGGGCAGTTCCTGGCCCATACTCCTTGGGAAAGCATAACGCACTCTGGGGCATTAGTCCAGGAACGTTCATGTCCCTGCAGTGGGGCCATTGCTGGGTCTGGCCACAGCAGGCAGGAGCTGGCCAGGACTAACCCAATTTTGCTCAGGGATGGGACCAGTGGGTGCCTGGGGATGCCCGGTTGTGCCTGGGGGTGCCTGGCCATGGCCATGGCCACAGCATGGGCACCCTGCCCCAGGCAGCCCCTCCAGCCCAGGAGGACCAGCTGGGTGGGTACCCTGTGCCATTACCTTCTCGGCGTCGAAGCCCGGCTGCACGGGGACCTCAGCCCCTGCCTGCAGCAGGCAGAGCAGGGCCAGCGCCAGGCTGGGCAGCACCACCATCGTCATCCTTGCTCCGGGGGCTGGATGTGGGCAGGAGAGGTTGCATGGACCTGCCTCTTCCCGCACCCACCTTTATAGCCCCCGCCACTGGCAGCACACACCCCCCCACCCCATTTTATGCAACAGGTTACACAAGAGCAGGGATAATTTGTACCCGGGTTAGGTGACAGTGTTGGCCCATTCCCCCTCTAATTGCACAGTCCTGAATGAATGCAGCCTTGTGTGAGACCCAGCCCAGAGCACGTCAGGGACCAGGCAATGCCCTGTGCCCAGTGCTGTTTCTGGGGAGGGGGATGAGGGTGCCCTCAGTGCCCCACTCTTGGCTTTTACCTGTTGACCCCAGGGTCCAGCAGAGCTGGGAGGGATCCTGCCTCAAGGGGGAGGATGGTTTGGCCAATATTTTAACCCAGGGCTGAGCCACAGCCCAGTGCCCCCCAGAAGGGGTTGTGGCTTCCCAGGCTGCTGGCAGTGGGCACAGCCCCTGCTCCTGGGGAGGATCTGGTCTCATGGCATGGAGAGCAGGCAGCAGCCAGGGCTGAGCCACATCCAGCACTCACAGCCGTCGCTCTGATACATGTCCATCCTGCCCCCACATTTTTGGAAAGACCTCACCCTGTGCTTGCCCATTGCCCCATCCCCATGCTGCCAGCCTGTTCCCTGGAGGGAAAACTGAGGCAGGGAAGCTGGGGTAGCACAGGTTGCCTGAGGGGGCAGACAGGAAGGGACCCCCCAGTGGGTCCCAGCCCCAGGGACCCCTTTTCCCTGGATGGGGCAGGTTTGGTGGCCAGGCAGCACCATGGCACGGGCTGTGAGTGCGCACGGGGTCCCATCAGCCCTGACCCTTGGGGCCAGCCCCAGCTCAGCCCACCGCCACCAGCTGTGCTCCCCCCTCCCCATTGCCCCATTGTGTCTCCCCCTGCAATGACCCAGCAGACAAGGCAGGGGAATGGTTTTATACAGGCTTTAATGGGGATGAGGGTAGAGGTGTGGGGTGTGAAGCCAGGGAGCGAAGGCTGCTGGGGTGCTGGGGGTACGCTGGATGGGGATGGGGCTCGTGGTGCTCTTGGGGCTCCGGCCGGCAGCAGCTGGTGGGTCTGCCTGGAAGAGACAGTGGGGGCCAAGCATGGCTGAGCTGGAGGAGACAGGGGGACACAGAGCCCTGGGGCACACCAGCCCTGCCAGCCCCATGCTGAGTGGGTGGGCACTCACCACCAGGGCCTGGGGCAACAAAAGAGCCCTCATGGGGCTGAGGTGGGGGATCTCCAGCAGGTGTAGGGGGACCCCAGTGAAAGGAGTCTCTGGGGTGCAGGAAGGGGATGGGGGCTTTGTGGGGTAGAGAGCCTCTGAGCACCCCAGTGCCCCCCCACAGGGCTGGTCTGAGCCCCAGCAGAGGCAAGACTCACCTAGGCAGCATCTGCCATGCATTTGTCTGCAGGAAGAAGAAAAGCGGAGATCAGCTCATCCAGGGGCTGGGGGGGACTGCTGACCCCCCGAGGGACCCCACATGGGGCTCTACCCAGCCACCATGGCTGATGCTGTGCCAGCCCCGCAGGGAGACAGGCAGGAGGGTCTCTTTCTCAACCCCTCTGGTTGACCGCCTGCTCCCTGCCTTCCCCCGGCCCTCCAGCCTCTCACCCGTCTGGGGCAGGATGAGGATCTCTTCGTCCGTCAGGCCCTGATCCCTGGAGAACTGGGTGAACCTCTCCATGCGCTCAGGACTGAGGTCCTTTGTCCTGCCTGCAGTGAGAGCAGGGTGAGAGGCAGCCCCCTCTCCCACCTCCTTCAGGGAGGTGTGGGCAGCCCAGCAAGGGACAGGTTCTCCAGAAAGGGGGTCCCAACCCAGCCATCCCATGGGTCACCCCAGCTTGGGAGATGATGCTGCCCTTCTCCCATGGGAGAGATCCCCAACAAAGGATATCCTGGGGGGGGCCTGGGTGGTGGGGGTGTGGGTGACGTGGGGGTCCCGGGGCAGACGTACTGTAGAGCAGCACCATGGTGGAGGAGCCAGTGCTCTTGGAGATCTGGGTGGCCACCAAGGCATACTCATCATAGTTGGTCTCCACCACGCGGATGTCATGCTTGCTGCCCCAGCCTGCGGGGGACAGGGAGGGCATGGCTCAGCCCCTGGCACTGAGCTGGCCCTGAGACGCTCTGGCAAGAGCAGGAGCAGGGACAGGCATCAGCAGTGCCAGGCTGGGAGCTGGGGGCACTTCAGGGGATGCCCCACAGAAGGACAGGCTGGGAGCTGGGCACTCACGTGGGCTGGTGTAGCTGAACCGCCCTGGCTGCTCCGTCTTGGTGTAAAGGCTGTTCCTTTTCTCACAGTGGTCACCCCTGGGGAGCGCAGCATGAGGATGTTAGAGGGGCCAGGGTGGATGCTCCAGCCCACCCATAGTCCCAGGCATGGTACCATGGGGGAGCACCCCCCTGCTCACCCACCCACTCCCCATGCCCGTACTTGGGGTAGGTGGAGGTGACTTCCAGGTTCCCATCTGCGGTGGCGGAGATGACTGTGGTGCACATCTTCATCAGGTGCTTCTTCTCCTTGAACCAGTTGGAGTTGGAGGCCAGGCCAATGCTGTACCATCTCCCTATCAGCTGCACACAACCTCCACTCAGTCGCTGGCTGGGCAGAGACCCCCATCTCACCCCTCAGCCACCTGGGCTACTGTTCCCCTCCCCTGCGAGCCTTCACCCCATGGCAGGGTGGCGCCCTGGGGTCCTCGTCCTCCCAGGGAGCTGCTACAGCTCTTGGTATCCACAAAACCCAGCAGCCAGGAGAGTCCTGGTTCACGACGTGCTCTTTACTGCCTGATACTTGAGGTGTTTTCTTCCTCTGACCCAGGCCCAGGGAGGGGGTGACAGAACAGCTTGGCTCTCAGATGCCATTTGCATCTGTCCAGGGGTGTGAGGAGGGGTCAGGACCCTGGGACCAGCATTGCTCATCCCAGCCTGGTTCTTGGGGCCAGCAACATAGTGCATGTGGAGCGGAGCTCTCAGCTTTGGAGATGGGCTGTGCTGGGACCACCCTTGCAGGACGTGCCTCCATTCCCATCCCCTCCCTGGGGTGGCTCTGTCCCCCCAGGACCCCTCTGGGGGTTCCCTGGAGAAGCAGGCAGTGTGGCCCCTGCCCTGTCTCAGTGGGACTCCAGGGCTGTGGGACTGGGACCTCAGTGTGCAGCTGGGCTGGGGCTACCCTGCTCTGAGTCCTGCCCATCATGGGGCAGGGAAGGGGAGTGTGAGCACCTGGGGGCTGGGGGGGCAGAGAGGTGTGTGGGATCCCCCAGCACAGCAGCCCTTGTTTTTTGGGGACCCTGGGTTGGGGGTGGCTGGGGTCTGTGTTGGGGAGAAGGGTCCATGACCCATTGCCGTGCTGCCTGTCAAACTGAGCTTGCTTTTCTCAGTACCCCCTACAAAATCCCTGTGCATCTACAGCCACCCCACAGCACAGCAGACGGCCCAGCCCCACACCTGCTCCCTCCTCCCCCACAGGCTTGAGCCTGGACCCTGCCTCCCCTCTGGAGCCACCAAACCCAGCCCCAGGATCTCCCCAGGGAATGGGGAGCTGCGGGTGCACCTGCCCCTCTCACTGCCCGGGAGGTGTCTGTCTGGGGGATCTGTCTGGCTGCACGCTGGTCCCCAGGGAGCTGGGTACCAGGGCTGCCCAAGGCAGGGACTGGCTGCCCCCCCAACACCCCAGCACCACATCTCGCCATCGGGCTGCCTGGCCCCAAATCCACCTGCAACCCCATCTCCGCACATTTTCAGGGCGAAGATCCCCCAAAACACCCCAAGTCCCCACGCAGGTGGATGCTGGCCAGGCAGGGGTCACCTTGTCCTGCTGGAAGTCGGGTTGCACGGGGATGGTGTCCTGTGCGCGCAGTGCCCCGAGCAGGGCCATCCCCAGGACGCTGAGCAGCGTGGCATGCATGTCTCCCACTGCGCCGAGCCGAGCCGATCGAGAGGAGCAGGCAGAGCGCTGCGGTGCCGGAGAGTCCGTCAGGCCCCTATTTATGGGCAGGCTGCGCGGCAGCCCCTGAGGGGCCAGGCCTGCCTCCCCCTGTGCCGTTATGCAAGCGAGAGCAGGGGCGAGCGCCCAAGCCAAAGGGCAGGGGAGGGGGGAACCTGCAAACACTTCCCTCCTGTTGATATGACATGTTTGCTTCGGGGTGCCAAACTGCTCCGCAGCAAAAACACAGCTTGCAGCCAGCACAGCGGCTTCCCTTCCCCCAGCGCTGCAGATGGGGGCCAGTGCAGGCAGCTGGGGTGACCCACGAGCACGGGGCCAGGACCAGGGGCCAGGCCTTGCTGGCTGCCCTCTCCTTGAAGGACGGCCTCATTCAGACTCAGAGAGGGGCCCAAGTGAGGTGGAGGGAATTTCAAGCACCTGCCAGGTCCTGATCCCACCTGCGGGAGTGGTGGGCACCTTTGGGTGCTCTGCGGGACCCCCTGACTTGCCATGACCCAGGTCCCTGCATCACCTGAGGAAGCATCTCAGCTGGCCCTGCCACCTGTTGGGGTGATCCCCATCGAGATGCAGCTCCGGTGCAGCCCCATGGCAAGATGTGGGTCTGGGGTGTTGGGGGGCAGCCAGATCCCTGCCTTGGGCAGCCCTGATATCCAGCTCCCTGGGGACCAGCACACAGCCAGACAGATCCCCCAGTGCTTCACCCCTCCATGCCATCCTGCACCCTTTGCCAAGAGGGGCTGGGAGACATCCTCCCCAATGGTTTGGGGTCACCAGCAGGTGCTGAGCTGCTCCTCCCTTAATTTGGGGAGACCCTGAGCACCCACAGAGTGGAGGGTGGGGGTGAAAACTGTGTGTGAGCTGCTGCAGCCATGGGTCTGGCAGGGTTTGGGCAGGGCTGGCCATGCTGGGTGGAACATCAGCCCTGCGGCTCTCCCTGCAGCACGGTCTTGCCAAGGCACTTTACGTAAGGAGCCTGTTTTCACAACAGCTGGTTTTTTCCCCTGGCAGACCCTTCTACCTCCCTCCCCTCGCACATTCCCTTCCCCGTACCCAGCTGCGAGTCCGGCCTGCCCCTGCACCCCACGCACCAGGCCGGCCCCAGCTCCGCGGATTTATTAAAACAAAACAAAAAGCTGAGCCAGGCAGGACTGAGCATCACGAGAGCCCGGTTGGGCCCCCACCCCCGTACGCTGGGCTGGGGGCTCAGCTTCTGTGTGAGCCTGCCAGCAGGGTGCAGGGTGCCGGGAGGAGCCCTCTCCATCAGGCATCAGAGGCACAGAGCACTCGCTGGTGTCACTGCAGTTCTGTGCTGGGGCAGGGGCACAAAGCCCTCCCGATGTCCAGGTATCCCCGGCTCCCTGCCCTGCCCAGGCAGCAGGAGAGGATGCCCAGGGGGTTCCTGCTCTCCCGGCTCTGCTAGGGGTGGCAAAGCAGGGGCGTAGCCCAAAGAGCTGGGTGGCAAAGCCGGGAGGAAGCTCAGGAGCACAGGGGCAAGTGGGGGCACCGATGGCATTGGGGGGGGGCAAGCTGAGCCCATTCTGGGGAAGGATGGAGGTACCCAGGCTGTGGATCACAGACCGTTAGGCACAACCCAGGAATTTGCACCTCAGAAATGGGTTCACAGCAGCTAAACACAGGCTAGGCTGAGTGGGGTACAGGGGGGTCCCTGGGAATCAGCCCAGCTCCAGCTCCCCTGGCCAGGAGGGCAGGGCTGCCCATTGCCCCCTGTCACCCCCCATTGTCCTGCCACCACTCCACCATACTTGTGGGGTGTGGGTGGGTGCAGGGCAGAAGGTGAGCCGGATCCCTACCCCTCGACACCCAGGCTGGAGCAGGCAGCTGGGGGATCTGTGAGCGCGGCCGGACACCCCTGCCCCGCACGTGGGCAGTGAGGACAGTGCTGGCGCAGGGCGCATCACGTGGCGGTCCCTTACATAAGTCCCTGATAAACAACATGTGTTACTGGTTTCCGCTATGATTGCAAAACGCCGGCGCTGGGGGCAGAGGGCTGCTCCCTGCCCTGGGGGCTGCAGGGTGCCTGCGGGGGGCTGCTCCCCATCCCCCCCCGCCGTCCAGCCTGCACCAGGGAGCTGGCACCACTCACCCACAACACCCAAGCATGAGGCAGGAGAGCCTCAGCCAGGCTGGACACGCAGGGAAGAGGGGTCCTGTGAGGGGCTGCAGCCCCCTCCCCTGGTTGCACCCCTGGTCCAAGCCCCCACAGCCCCCGCAGCATGCTCAGGGCACCCCCTGCCTGGCTCTCCAGCCTGGTGCTGGCTTTGGGAGGCAGGCAGGGGTCTGGTGCAGGCAGTGGCCCCTTGGGGAACATGATGCACAGGGCTGGGGCAAGGGAACGGGGTGTTTCACTGCCCAGAGACCCTGGGGATGACGAGAACCAGTGTGGGGCTGAGGTTCCCTCCTCTGGGATCTCCTGGCTTGTCCCTGGGAAAGGCTGACCCTGTGCTGGTCCCCAGCACCTCCCAAGCCTGTAAGGCCCCATGGCACCCTCCACCATGCTGTTCCCAGCACTGCACTGGGTGCTCAGGGCTTTCTCTCGCTCACCAGCCAGATTCATGTACACTGCAGCACCTGAGAGTAAATCAGGAGCTGCCACAACCCCATGGCTGGGGTGAGGCTCAGGGAGAGGATGATGGAGACGCGTGAAGGGGGCTGCCTGTACCCCCCTGAACCGCCCCGGCATCCCCCAGGCCAGAAGCACAGTGCCAGGGCACCAGCAGTCCCAGGGCGGAGGCAGTGCTGGCCTTGCTTGGGCAGATTGAGGGGTGATGTACCTAGAGACAGACTCTTCTCTGAGGCATTTATTGGGGTGTCACTGGCTACTGCAGGGCACTGGGGCACAGAGCAGAGGAGTGACACAAAGCTGTGGGGGTACAGGACAAGGACAGGCACGGCTGCCAGCACAGCTGGGGGAGCTGGGGAGCCCCAGGGCTGGCTCCAGGGCTGTGGAGCAGCAGCAGGGTCTCCCCAAACCCCAGCTCGGTTCTGCATGGCCATGGGCGGCTGGATGAGGTGAGGGCTGAGCTCTGGGGACCTCCTGGCAACACTGTCTGCACCTAAAGCTTCATTTCTGGAAGGGAAAGAGAAGAGCTGAGGAGCTGGGGAGGGTCTGGCACAGACCCTGTGTCAGACCAGGCCCCCTGCGCCCCTGGGGCAGGATGACACGGCCATGGTGTGGTGTGGGTCTGGCCCAGTGCCCAGCCCACAGCCAGGGCAGAGTGGTGTCCGAGTTGTGGCCAAGCTTGGCACGTGGGGTGACCCAGCGCATCACCCGGGATCCACAACTCACCGTCGAGGACATGAGACTCATCTGCGGAGTCGCAAAACCCTGCAAGAGAGAGACAGCGAGCCCGGGGTGGTCACCCTGCCTGGGCACCTGGGACTCCCTGGCTCTGCACAGCCCAGTGTCCCCGGGGTGGCCACAGCATGGGGACACATGTGGCCCTACTGTGGGTGACAGGGGGCCACAAGCTGCTCAAAGCCGTGTGGATGTGCCTCCCTCTCCCCACGCTGGAGGCACCGGACACCAGCCCCTGCTGCCAGGCCCCTCCTTGGCACAGCTCTTGCTGCAGGTGTCCCCTGCTCCTAGGGGACTGTGTGCCACCCACCGTATTGGGGGAAGTAGTAGGTCATGTCTTCGTTCAGGCCCACAGCCCTGATGCGCTGCTCGAACTTGTCCGCAATGGCATCGCTGACCCGGCTGGTTCGTCCTGCACAGGGAGGGAGACACTGTCACCAGCCTTGAGCTCTGCCCCAAATCCCCTCGTGTGCCCTGAGGTCAGGCTCAGGGCCAAGGGGGCTTTCAACTCCGAGAAGCTGGTTACCAGCTTCCCCCTACCCCTCTGGCAGCATCTGGGGACAAAACTCTCCATCTGGGGACCAGGACCCTCAGAGAGATCCCATCCCTGCCTCTGGGTCCTCTGGGGCTCCTGCAGGCGTCCCCTGAGCCCAGCACGGGCTGCCCTTGTCCTTCATCTGCCACAAGTCCCCGAGCACAGACGAACCATAGAGCTTGACAGAGATGCTCCGGCCCTTCTGGTAATAGAGGATGGCGTAGGTGCTGTGGTCTGTCTCACCCACCACCACCTCCACTTTGCTGCCAGAGCCACGGCCTGGGAAAGATAAAGGACAGCCCCAGTTAGTCCCAGTTAACTCTGGTTAGGCCCAGTACTGTCCAGGGGACTCGTTTCACCACATGCAGGGTATGCAAGGGGGGAAATCAGGGCCAGAGTGGGTGCAGCCTCACAGGGTGCCATTCCCCACCACCATCATGGCATTTGGCACTGGGGTACTTTGAGACCCCAGAGGTGGGAAACTGGAAGGGCACTGGTACCAAAGCCCTGCCAAGAGTGGGAGTGGGGGGCTCCAGCTCCGCGGTCCCCACAGCCCCCACGCCACCCCAGCCCAGCCCCTCTCACCCTTCAGGAGGAAGCGTCCATGGGCCTGGGCAGGGAGGTAGCGCTGCTGGATTTCCCAGCACGTCCCATCCCTGTACAGGGAGAGGAGAAGGCTGTCGGCGCAGGCTGGGGAGGATCCAGCCCGAGTCCTCTCCCACCTCATTGCCTGGGCACACACAGTGTGTTTTCTTGGGACATCCCCGGGAAGATGTGGCAAAGAGACGTCCCAGATCCCCGTGGAGACACAGCGAAACATGCAGAGCCTGAAAACTTACTGAGCCCGAGGGGATCCTGCCCCCTCCTGCAGCTCTGAGCCTGCTTCAGCCCCTGAACGGGGAGGCAGCGCCTGAGCTTGAAGATCCCCCTCCTCAGCCATGCTGCTGCTGGGCTGGCCCTGAGAGCTGGTCTCTGGCTCGGTGCCCATAGAGCAACCATGTGCCTAAACAGTGCCTCAGTTTCCCCAGCCTGGCTGCTCCCCACCCTGGGCTGGTGGCCATGCAGGTGGCAAGGTGCCAGGGCTTCTCCCCCAAAACATCCCAGAGAAGATCCCAGCCACACTTTGCTCCCAGGCAACTCTCTCCTCCATAGGGCCCACGGTTGGGGCACTGGCCCTGCTCTAACCTGCCTACAGCGTCCCTGTCCCATCCAGCGTCCCCTTCCCAGGACGCTGACTCTGCTCTAACCTGCCTGCAGCGTCCCTGTCCCATCCAGCGTCCCAGTCCCAGGATGCTGACTCTGCTCTAACCTGCCTGCAGCGTCCCTGTCCCATCCAGCGTCCCTTGTCCCCATCCCAGGGCATTAGCCCTGCTAGGATCTGCCTGCAGTGTCCCTGTCCCTGCCTGCGACCCCAATGATCTGCGTCACTCACAGCTTCCTGAAGGTGCTGATTGCCAGGCTCTGCCCGTCCGGGACGGTCACCGTCACTGCTGTGGCTTCCAGCCGGTGGCTGTGCTCCGCCAGATAGCTGCAGCGGGAGGCCATACCGACCAGGAACCACCTCCCTGCAAGCTGCACGGCACGGGGGTCTGCCAGGCCACCACCTCAGAGTGCCACCACACCAGAGTGCCACCACCCTGCTGCTTGGAGCACCCACCACCCCAAGCACCCTTCTTCCTTGCCATCTCTGCTCGCTTGGCACCTCTGCCCACAGCCTGCCCTGTGGGGGCCAAGCCGGGGCTGGGGATGTGCCAGGTGGCTGGGCTGGGGCCCGGCTGCGAGGGCAAATCTGAGGGGTGACACTGGGGGGTCCCTGGAGGGGGACATGCAAGGGGACAGGCTGCAGCCCTCCCACCCTTCATCTCCCTGCACCCCAGCCCCGTCGGGGGGGGGGTGACTGGGTGCCCCCCGGCCCCTCACCTGGGGGAGGCTGAGCTCCTCCTGAACTGCCACCTTCTCCAGGGGGCTCTGGGGAGGGGGCGGCCGTTGCTGCCACCGCCCCGGGCCCTGCCCCAGCGCCGGCAGGGCCGCGAAGAGCAGGCCGAGGAGCAGCAGGGTGCCCGGGGCCGCCATGGCGCTGGGCTGGTGGGACCCGCTCTGCCGGGAAGCGGCGGGGTCAGGCGGGCACAGCAGCGGGGCTGGGGCCGGGCCAGGCGGGGGCCTCGGGCAGCTGCGGGGCCAGCGCGCCGGGGTCAAGGCCGAGGTCAAAGCCAGGGCTGAGAGTCCCCACAGGCCGGGCCGGGCGGGGTCTGGTTCGGAGGGCCCCGCCGCAGCCCCGGAGGTCCCGGGCGGCCCCGATGCCGCCCCCCGACTCCCCCCACCCCCCCACACCGCGGGGGCGGGGCCTGCTCGGGAGGGGGCGGGGCCTGCTCAAACGAGGCGGGGGCTAATCGGGTGGGCGGGGCGAGGCCTGACGGGGCGGGGCCGGGCGGTCTGAGAGGCGGGGCGGAGCGGCTGCTGGAGATGAGCGAACGTGTCGTGCTCGGCTAGCTGCGCCTAGGGCGCGGTGGGGAGCTCCGGGCTCGATCTCTCCGGCCTGCGGCGGAAAGCGGCGCGGTGATTGGCTGGAGGGGGAGGACCACCGAGAGGGGTGACCAGAGCGGCAGGAGCGGAAGCCCGGGGCGGGGAGGCCGGAAGCGGGGCGGGAGGAGGCGGGGCAGCGAGGCGCCGGAGCCGCCGAGGTGCCGTGAGGGGCGGCCTGGGGCGGGGGTGCCGGAGGTGTTGCGGGCCCCCGGTGCGGGTGTGGGTTCCCACGGTGTGGAGCTGCGGGCTGGCGGCCGGGCCGTGCGGGGTCGGACCTCGCCTCACCCTCGTTTGGTTCCAGGCGCAGCGGCAGAATGTCACGATGGACGCGGGCAGCGGCCCCCTCCTCCCCGACAGCGTCCTCTACGAGATCTTCCTCTACCTGGACCACGTAGACGTGCTCTCGGTGGGGCTGGTGTGCCAGCAGTGGCACGCCGTGGCCCGCGACGAGTTCCTCTGGAAGGAGCTCTTCTACCGCTACTACCGCGTCTCCCGGGAGGTGCCCCGGCACCCAGGTGCGCTGGCGCGGGGGGAAGCGGCTGGCGGGGCCCGCCGAGCGGGCAGGGCGGTGGTGCCGGGCCGGGGGGAGAGCTGCTCGGCTCTCTGCTCCCCGGTGTGACGGAGCCATTAAACCACAGCACGTTCGCAGGCTGCGGGCGGGTGTGGTGGTGTGCACGCCAAGGGCTCTGGCACTGCCCGACCCTTCAGAAGGAGCCATCAGATAGTTGGAAATGCTTCGAGTTTTCATTCCCTTACAGAAAGATGGTCTCTGCACTCTCTCTAGGCGGGTGCTCTCTCGGTAGCCACTGCACAGCTTCTCTGGGCGCTGCTGCTGCTGGGGGAGATGCCGAGGAGACGCAGTGAGTCACTGTGCTGCCACCTCACAGCCCAGTTGGATTCCATGATAATCACTGCTGGCTTTTCCTGATCAGGACCTCACAGCCAGCCACTGCTTCAGGCTCTGTCCCTTTTTCATCTGGACTAGGAAGAGCTGCAAGTGCACATTAGCGGATCAGACCATTTCCATAAGACGTAGGCAGCAGCTGTGGAGGGAGGCCGTGTATGCCTGCTGTCTGCCAAGGGAGGTGGGCGTGCATTTAATAGTACAGTGGGCAAGAGCTAAGGCAGCATCTGACCCACTTTGCAAGGGCAGGTCTGACTAGATCTTGGCCTTGGCGTGCAGTAGGAAAATGACCCATTAACAGTCGGCATCAACTGATCCTGGCAGGGCCTTCCCCTGGAAGAGCTGTCGGCAGTCTTGGGGGCAGCAGTTGTCTGTTCCCTGCTGAGTGTGGTGCTGGAAGCACTTTGGTGTGGTCTGGAAAGGTAATGCAGTGCTATCACACCAGCTGAGACAGGCCTTGGGAACCTGCTGACAGGAGCTGCCAAGGTGGGTCTCTCTTGGAGGCTGAAAAGCCCATTCACAGCCTTCTGGAGAGGTCTGGGAGGGCCGTGCTCCATCCTCCACCCCGGGGATGTGCACGGGGTTCACAGCAGTGGCCATGGCAGAGGGAATTGGCTTCTTGCTCTCAAGTTGCCATTGTCACAGAAGGACAGGAAGAAATGCCAAGGATGAGGCAGTGGGGAGTCTGTCCCCCTGCAGCGGGTGCACCCACCAGTGCAGAAGGGCTCTGAGAAGAGATGGGATGACTCAAGCTGTGTGACTGCTCTGTGCAGACCCTGGATTTCTGTGGGGTTGAGAACATTATCTTTGTTTTATCTGAGACTCTTTGACCAGGCTCATTCACTGTTAGCCTCCTGGAGTTAGTTAGCAAGCTGCTTGCCCTGTTCTTTAGCACTAATTGGGATTGAGCCGTTGGTGCAATTCGGTGACTGATTTGGGCACCTCCCAGGCTGCACTTCTGGAGCTGTGAAAGTGCTCCACGAGGCAGCAGGCACAGGGGGTTCCTGGCAGGTCCAGGAGGGGGCTGAAACAGGAGTTGGGAGAAGTTCCCAGCCAACTTGCCTGCCCTGGGCAGCTCTGTTTGGAGAATGGCATCCAGTGGGTCTTGTAAGGGTTGCTTGGCCAGATAGGATCTGTCCAGCCTGCTTCCTAGCTGGATGGGCCAGGACCAAGAGCTTCAGAGAGGGATGAAGCCCTTTGCCTTGTGAGCATTGGTGGGATGTCCTGGCAGCAAGCTGCTCCCTGCCTGCAGAAGCAGGTGCCTCCTGGGCTGCAGCGAGTTCCAAAAAACCCTTCAGTCCTGTTCAGTGTAACCAGGGAAATTGGCCCTTGTCCATATACGTGTCTAATCCTCTTTGCTTCCTCGGGATTTGCTGCTGCAAGAAGTCCGTAGGTTGCCTTAGCGGGCACTTTGTTAAAAAAATCCTCTTTATTGTCTCTTTATTGGCTGTCAGTGTGACTTCTGCGAGGGTCCTCCAGGCTCTTCTGCTGCAGGGCTTCTCTTCTGTCTCGGCACACTATGTCCAGCTCCTGTCCTTCTCTAGCGTTTTCTCTAGTCTCTTATCTCATAGAGACGTTTCTTCCTGTCTTGTACCCTTTCTGGAACCTTCTTAATTCTGTGTTAGGCAAGATAAAGACAATCAGAGCGGAGCCCGGTACCCCGAGGAGCAGCTTCCCTCTCATCACATGATAGATTTGTTTGTGTTGTGCTGCAGCACGTCTGCAGCTCCGACGGCTGTTTTGTCCTGAGATAGGCTTTTGTTAGGTAGCCGACAGCCATGCCCTGGATGTTTCTTGCAGTGGCTGTACTGGTTTAGAAAGTAGTGGCATGGTGTGGAGTTGTGTGTTTACTGGAAGAAAACATTTTCTTTCGTGTGTGGGAGTGGAGAAGCTACTGAGAAAAATTGAAGGCGTGCAAGCACGGCTGAATCCGCAGGGACCTTGGCCCCGGCAGAGCCCCAGGCATTGCCAGGAGCGGCCAAGACTGCACTTTGTTAAAGACTGATTCTGTGGCTGCCATGTTCAGCTCAGGTTTGTTCCTTCCCTCCACTTACATTCCTGTCCCATGTCCCTGCTTGTGTGTTACAGCTGCTGTCTCCTGGTATGACGAGTTCCAGAGGCTCTACGACACCATCCCGTGTGTGGAAGTGCAGGCCCTGAAGGAGCACAATGACCAGGTTTTGCACCTCAGCTTCTCCCACTCTGGCTGTTTGTTTGCGTCGTGCTCCAAAGACTGTACCGTCAAGGTAAAGTGGCAGCGTCCCCTGCACAACCCTTCTGGATTTGATTTAATGTGGGGTTTAGCCACCAGAGCAGCCTTTAGGGAGTTTGTGGAGAGGAGAGGTTTGGCCAGGTGTCCCTGGACTTAGGCTGGTTCCTGCAGCTGCTGAGCTGTTCTCAAAGCCACAGAACTAATGACTCTTGCAAATGTAGCCTTGAGGGCTGTGGCTTCCAGCTCCAGTCTGCATGAAGGTAGCCGAGGTGCCTGCCTGGCTCTGGCCGCTTTCTAGGTGCGAATCAGTCCCCTGTTGTGCCGTGGGTCTAACAAAGAGTGCAGAGATAATGATCCACTGCAGAAGTTGTCTTGCATAAGTGATTATCTTGGGATAAATCTCTCTGAACACGTTGAAAAATCCAGCTGTGACAGTACCACTCACTGCCTCAGCACCTTCTCCACTGGCTGATGGAGCAGCAGTCCTGCATTTAGCTGCTCTGAATGCTCTTGGCCATTTTCTATCAGGGGAATTGACAGGAAAATTGGGACTGGGACGCAGTTAAATAGGGTCTTTGATATTACCTTTTTCTCTTGTTCTGGTGAGTGCTGGCAGAACAGATAAAGTGGAACCCCTCTCAGGCTTCTCAAGAGTTTCCTGACTGTTTGTCCACCTGTCTCTAGATCTGGAGCAATGAGTTGGACATCTCCCTGCAGCACAGCTCCAACATGAGGCCATACAACTGGAGCTACACGCAGTTCTCCCAGTTCAACTCCGATGACTCCCTCCTTTTGGTGTCAGGTGTCTTTGTGGGGCCTCACAACTCCTCCTCAGGAGAGATTGCCGTAATTAGCATGGGTAACTACCACCCTCACCTTCACTGGGGCTTCCTGGGAGGTGTGAAATGGTGGGTGCTGGGTTCCCTTCCTCTTTGGGCATGCAGTGGTGTTGTCCTCTGCTTGTCCTGCCTTCCATCATCTGTGCAAGGGGTCCCAAATGCAGTTTCATAGGGTAAACCTTCCGGATAGCCTTATCTCTGCTCAGGTCAGCATGGCATCACCTAAAAGCAGTGTGGCATATATTTATTCTCACTTAACTTCTGTTCTAAGTGACAGTCTGGGCAAGACAAGAGTTATCTGTGTCACCTGTTGCCTTGAAGTCACCGTTTCTGACTCAAGTGGTGCTATTCCCACCCCAAGGTCTCAGGTGGCTTTCTGAGGCGCATTCATCTGCATCTGTGTCACCTCTTATGCTGCAGTTCCATGAAATTTGCTAATCCCAACTGTGTTATCTCTTGCTGTCTCTGTGCTGCAGTCCCACTCCGCCAAAAATCGAGGAGTGCTGTTAAATGCACAGCTGTCTTGTTCAGAAAGGCCCTTAGCCCCAGGGGCAGGAGTGAAGAAGTTCTGTACGTGTTTGACTTGTTCTTGTCCTTGGTGGTTTCTGCTTTGGGCCACACTTGGAGAAAGGCTGTGAGATTAGCTTGGGCTCTGGTCTGGCTCCATCTAGCTCCCCCCCCCTTTTTTTTTTTTGTGGTTGCCCTTGTGTGTGCTCTCTCCACACATCTCTATAGAAGAGAGACATAATCTCTCTCCATAGCAGCGACTGGAATTGGGCAGCGGTTGGGCAGTGTCTGCTCAGCTTGTGGTGGAGGTGCTGCATCGGTGCCTCTCCCGCCGAGGCTTGAATCCACATCTCATGTCTTCTGCCAGTGTTTCTCCAGAGCCCTTGCCAGGAGCCATCGCCTCACTCTTGTGTTTCCTCTCCCTTTCAGAGAACTTCACGCTGCTTTCCAGGGTGAGGAATAAGCCCTATGATGTGTTTGGCTGCTGGCTGAATGAAACCAACTTGATATCTGGCAATCTGCATCGGATTGGGCGTATAACCTCCTGCTCTGTGCTGTGGCTGAACAACGCTTTCCAGGTGAGGTGCCTTTGTTCCAGCTCCGCAGGCAGCACAGCTTCCTGCTGGCTCCTGAGGAGGAAGAGCTGTGGAGGAGGTGTGAGTGGGGATGAATGGCCCAGGCCTCCTGTCCTCCCTGTTTGTCTTCTCTGACTTGCCCTCAGGATCTTGAGCCTGAGGTAACCCTTACATGAGGTTTCTCCGTGCTCAGTGTTACGTTGCAATATTCTAACTCTACCCCCAGATTCCATTAACTCTTGCCCCATTAATTGGGATGAGGACTCCACTGCAGTGCCTTAGAGTGTGTGTTGCTCAACAGGAGAGTGGCTGAACCGCAGCAGGGTTGCTGAGGTTCTTGATAGCATGAAGCTGGGCCTGGGATGGCTGTAGTCTGGCATGTGTCCGAGCAATGGCTGTTCTCCCAGTTGGCAGCTCAGTGTGTTGTTCCTGGGAGCTGGAGGCAGCCGAGAGGCTGAGCTCAGCCCTGCCTGTCCTTGCTGACGTTTCTGTGGGGCAGGTGCTGTCTCTTACATTGTGATGAGACCAGGAGGTCAGTGTGTGCTGGCCCTAGACTGCTTCTTTGCTGCTTGTTCATTCTCTGGCACATGTGCTGCTTGGATCTCAATCTCACAGCTGCACATCCTGGCATTTTGTGGTTTTTAGCATGATCGATGCTGGCCCCAGGTGAAATCCTCTGGTAGCAGAGACCCTTCCCATAACCACACCTCTGTGCTGTACTGACACTACAGTGTTAACTCTTCCATCTCCAGGAGGTGAGGAAGGACCTTGCCTGCTTTGGCAGGGGGTGTTGAAGTCCAGCCACAGACCACCAGAGCACCACAAGCAGGAAAAGATCTGCTTGTGCCTGGGAGCAGATAACCAGGCTGGCCCTGCTGAGGGGTACAGGCAAACCTCAGGAGCAGGGAGGTCCTCTGCCTCTGCTGCTGGTGGGCTAGGGGTGGCACTTCACACTGCACCTGTGTTTATCACAGAGGCCTGTTCCTGAAATTCATGTAAAGCACTGAGCAGTGCCAGCTAATGACCTTGGGCAGGGAAGGCAAGGCTGCCAGGCCTCTATGTTTCCTGCTCTGCTGTTGTCTGCCTGCAGGAGTTTTTTGCCTCAGTGTACCCACCCCCAAGATGGGAAGGAGTGCAGCCAAGCTGGCCAGCCCCTTGGGCTGGTTCTCATGGCCAGTGTTCCATACAGCAGCGCAAAGAGAACTTGTGTGTGGCTGGTGTCTGCTGCAGGGGCTCAAAGCCTGGGCAGGTGGTTTCTGGTTTGAGCTGTAGGAGTGACCCTCCAGTGAGGTGGTTCCTGCTTACTTCTCCCTTCTGCTTGCAGGGCATAGAGTCCGAGAATGTGAATGTAGTGAAGAGACTGTTCAAAATCCAGAACCTAAATGCTAGCACTATCCGGACCGTGATGGTGGCTGACTGCAGCCGATATGATTCCCCAGACCTGCTCCTGGACTATGAGGAGCAGCTGGCTGCTTCCTCCACCTGCCCAGTCTTTGATCTTGGCAGTGACAGCGAGGAAGAGGAGGCCAAGCCCAAGCAGACTCCGGAGCCAGCAGTACAGGAATTGCCAGATGAAGGGGGTGTGACGGCAGAGGACGGGCTGCAGCAGTTCTTTGATGATATCATGGAGGGCCGAGTGAGGCCTGCCATGACTGAGACAGAGTTGGAGACAAAGGTGGCTGAGCTGTTTGTACGCAGCAGAACTAAACTGCCTGAGCCGAACCTGCTCTCCACGGACAGCAACAGCAAGACAAAATACTTAATCTTCACCACGGGATGCCTCACCTACTCACCACACCAGATAGGTAAGGTTGTGGACTGAGCCCGGGGCACACCAGCCTCCCTGGGGGTGTGAGCTGCAGCTGTGCTCTGAATTTGAGTCTGGAAAAGACCTGTTTTATTTGCTGCCTGTTTGTGGTGAGTGGGTTCCAGTTTTGCTCAGGCCGATGGATTCTTGATATGGGAGGCTTTTGAGATGCCCCGGTGATTGATGGGGATTCCACCCTGCAAGCACTTGCCCGAGGGTTGTTTTGTTGCTACCGGGTTTCACACGTGGCCAAACAAGAAAGTTGTGGCAAGGGCTGAGCAGAAGATCAAGAAGGAACTCCTGACTTAGGGACATCAGCCACAAGTCACACACCAAGCGGGTAGATGTGAAGGGCAGTGATTGCCCTGATAGGAGCATGTGGAAGGGCCTTAGTCCTGTTGTTTTGTGGGATGGAGAGGACATCAGGGCAAGGCTCGTTGGAGCACCCTGGAGTTCATGTGTGTGTTGCTGGCACAGTGCTCCTGAGAAATGGGAGACAGAGCCCTGCCTGCTTCAGTGTCTCGCCTGCCTCCCCCTCTGCCCGATGTGTGATCACCCTGCATCACTTGGACTTTCAGCCTCAGCAGGATGTTTGGGCACCCTTGTTCTGGTATTGGAGAGGTTTCACAGTGGGTTATGAGCTGTTCCATGGCTAAGTAATCCCAGGCTGCTTGCTGGTGCTTTGTCACCTTCCTCGGTGGAGGATCCTTGTCTGGGGCTGTAGTTGCAGCACACGCCAGGCAGTGGTGCTGCTGGTGACCTTTTTTTGGTCCGGACTTTCCTTGCTCGAGTGGGGCTCTCTTGTTGAGGCCCTGGAACAAGCAGAGTCTGAATTTACAAGAAATAAGTGCAGTGATGAGCAGAAGCAGGTACTCTGGCTGCTTCTCCAAAAACCCCTAAAGCTACCAGAGGAGTTCAGTGGAAAGGACCAGACAGATCAGTAGAAATTTGGGGAGGGAAGGGGAGCTGCTTCGGGGCATGAAATCTCTTCTGTAAAGCCAGACAGTTTCAGTTCCTTTTGCTGCTTGCACAATTACTGCCTTGCTTTCCTGCTGCAGGCTCTGCTTAACCTTCCTTTTCTAACCTTACTTGGTCCTGTACCAGTACAGCCCAGTAAGGCAGGGAAAGGCAGCTTCCAAAGCTGTAGACAGCTTGGAGAAGAGTCGCTTGGTCTTTGCCCACCTAAGTTAGGGATGTGACCTGGCCTGAGTGTAGCTCTGCTGCTGTCCGTGGCCGGGTCTGCAGCCAGCCGTGGTGGTCCCTGGGCTGGCTCAGATACATGGTGGGTGGTCTGCACGGCCTCAGCGCCCTGAGCAGTGGCTGCAGCCTGATCTGACCTGAGCAGATGTTGCCTCATGGGCTGGGACCTGCTGTGTGCGAAGGCAGAGCAGGACGCAGAGGCGGCATCTGCCCTCAGACTCTGCCAACTTCCAGCGCAGCCTCCCGGGGCCGCAGGGTTTGGTGGCTTTGAACGCTGGTGACTCCCTGGCTGGCAGCCAGTGCCCACAGCACAGACTGGCTGTTCGGAGGGACAAACCCTGCCTTGGCTCCTCTCCCAGCTGTGAATCAGTAAAAAATGTTATGTTTGCCCATCGGTTTGTGTGTTGAACCAGCCTCTGTGCAGATGCTGTCAGCCCCCGAGGAACTGGTACTTGAAAGAGCCTCGCTGTTGTGCTCCTCTTGCCAGGCTGGAGCTGGTGGTGGGAGCTGCACTCCTGGCTGCTGGGCATCAGTGCATCTTGCCTCATCTGCGGCCAGCGTTTCTGCAGCAAGTTCCTTTGAGCTCCTGTCTCCCTTGTGTGAGCAGCAGGTTCAAGTCGCTGGCAGAGCTGCCTGTTCCGCTGCTTTGTGTGTGGGGGGCCACATAGCTGGGTTTGGGACTGGGAGTGCAGTGCTGTGGAAATGAGGAGGAAGGTGCTGGCAGGCA
This sequence comes from Tringa solitaria, assembly GCA_026413425.1. Lineage (NCBI taxonomy): Eukaryota > Metazoa > Chordata > Aves > Charadriiformes > Scolopacidae > Tringa > Tringa solitaria. Next base: position 12,365,835 of record JAOXJM010000007.1, on the reverse strand, counting down.
ATGCCAGTTGGGTGGAAGAGCAAAGGGCCTCAGCTGCCCAGGTTCAGATGCAGTGATGTGGTGAAGGGCTTGGACTTGAGGTGCAGTGTAGTGTCACCCCGACCTTGTTGGTGTGTGGGAGGGAGCTAAAATCCAGGGTGTTCAGCAGCGATTCCCTTAGGGCAGCGATGCGATGGGCCCTCTTCAGCTCCTCTTGGACCTGCTGAAGATTAAGCCCATGTGTGCCTGAGAGCTGCTGAGGCTCATAGCAGTCCTCCAGGAAGCTGTTGTTGATGGTTTGTGTTTGGGACCTGTCTAGGGTTGGGAGAGGGTTGACACATAGCATATGGGTCAGGAAGTTCAAAAGCTGTAAAGCACTTGAGCCCAGTTTGGGTTTAAACCTCTGTTCTTGGAGTTTTCTTGGGCTGACGCTTGACAGTGGTGGGGGAAAGCCCTGCCACAGCCAGCGCATCTGCTGGGCCTCCTCCAGCTGGGCATTGCAAGGAGTGGGCCCAGCCCGAGGATTCATTTCAGAGAAAAACGTTTCTGCAGCCAGAGCATCTCGGGGTCTGGCACAGCTTCCTTGGCTTCAGCATGGGCTGGGTTTGGAGTGAGCTGTGGCTGCAGCAGCCGGGTGCTGGACATCTCCCTGGCCTGGGTTGAATGTGCCAGCCTGTCACTTGGGGTGCTTTCAGCCAGGACGCTGCCCATTTGTGAGGGCTGGAAGGAGCCTGACCGGGACAGCAGGCCTGTCACTGTCCTCAGCTAGCCAGCAAGTTCTCCTTCCTTAAAAGCACAAAGGGAAGCCCCTTCTTGAAGCCTGGGGACTTCTGCCCACACCACTGTCTTTTGGCAGCAGCCTCAGATCCACCTGATTCTGCTTTCTGTCCCCAAGGGATTAAAAGGATCCTGCCCCATCAGATGACGACTGCCGGGCCAGTGCTCGGGGAGGAGAGGCGCTCGGATGAGTTCTTTGACTCATTGGATCACGTCATCGACATCCATGGGCACATCATCGGGATGGGCCTCTCCCCTGACCACAGGTGAGCGTGGGGGGGAGTCAGTGCTGGCCTCGGACATCATGGGGGTGGGTGATAGTGGCTTAGGGATTGGGGGGGGGCCAGAACCAGACAAGAAATGCCTGCAGTAGGTGGAGCAGAGTGCCTGCATAGGCCGCTCTGCTCATTCACATCCCATTTATGGCCTGGTGCTGATGGCATGGTGCCCTACTGGAGCACTTCCCCATATCCCAGCAGGAAAGTTGTCCTCCCACTGTGCTGCTGAGCCCTGTTCAGGACAGGGTCAGACATGGAGCCTTGTAAGAGCTCCTGGTGGAGCTGCTCACCTTAATGTGTTTTGTTCCTGAGGCAGATTGGTAGGCCGTCATCCTTAAAATTGGTTTTAACAGGATTAAAGAGGCTTGACCTCACCCCTAGGGCCCACTGTCCAAACTGTGGTGGCCCTTTCCTTTCCAAACGGGGCAAGAACTGGTTCAGTGACACATTCTTGTGTTTCAGCCTGGATTTTAGTGAGCAGAGCTGCAGGTTGTTAAGGACCAGAGAAACTGCTCGGTCCCTGCCCAGCCTGGCTGCGCTGCACAATTACAGCTGGGGCTCTGAGCTTCGTCTCATGCAGCGAGGTGTAGGGTGACCCCTCTGCCCCCTCCCCAAGGTACCTGTATGTGAACAGCCGTGCCTGGCCTCGGGACTGCGTCATCTCTGACCCCATGCAGCCGCCCCCAATCGCCGAGGAGATTGATCTCCACGTCTTCGACCTGAAGACAATGAAGGAGGTGAAAAGAGCCCTGCGCGCACATCGGGCCTACACACCCAACGAGGAATGCTTCTTCATCTTCCTGGATGTCAGCAGGGATTTTGTAGCAAGGTGTGGGGCGATGGGGGGTGGGCAGGATCCTGACCCCATGTCCGGGAGGGCTTTGGGGCCAGCACTGTGGGGTGGCTTGTGCAAGCGTGGCTGGTCTGTGTGCTGGGAAGTCCTGTGTGTTGTGAGCAGAGCAGGAAATGGGAGGTTTGTACAGAGCAGGGGGACTGAATCAGAGGCTGCTGGTAAAGGCTGTGTGCACTGGTCCTGTTGTGAAGTCAGGGAGGAAAGGGGAAATTTTGGGCTGTAGCATGTTTGGCAAGTGGCCTTCTTGGGGGCTGCAGCCAGCAGGTGCCATGGGGTGAGTTGAAGGGGCTCTTCAAACAGCCTCCGGATCCCAGAGGGAGCCGTTGTGCCCAGGCTGAAGTTCGTGGGTGATGGGTTGCACGTGGAGGCTGGGGCACCTTCTGCCTCCACCCGCACAGGAGGAAGGAGGTCACGAGCAGCAGGTGATTGAGGCTGCTGGGGTGACTCCTTATTGGTGTCTTGTCCCCTGCAGTGGGGCAGAGGACCGCCATGGCTACATCTGGGACCGGCACTATAACATCTGCCTGGCCAAACTGCAGCACGACAACGTGGTCAACTCGGTGGCATTCAGCCCAGTGGAGCAGGAGCTGCTCCTGACAGCCAGCGACGACACCACCATCAAGGTGTGGCGCTCCCCACGTGCGCTGCGTGTCCAGCAGGCCAGGAAACCCAGGCCCAGGAAACTGCTCTTCTCCTGGCTCATGAACCAGAAAAGCTGAACCCAGGTACACCTGCTCCTGCAGCTTCTTCACTGCAGCCACCTCCTCTGGAGCTTGCAGAGCTTTGAGCCCTGCATGACAGAGACAAGCTCTGGGCACACAAATCCCATCTGCTGAGTCAGGAGGGACCCCAGCAGTGGGAATGGCTTCCTCCTCAGAGCATCCGCTTCAAAGACAGAATGTAAGAGCTGAGGGCCCCTTCCTGGGCCTGGCTGGCAGAGGCCCGAGCTGGTCACTGCAGGGTGGGTGCCCCACAGCTTCTCACAAACGCTGCTACTTGGTCACAGCTCTCTGGGTGAGCTTTGGTCTCCGAGAACAGACTGGGACACGTCTCCAGCATTTGTACTGGGTGAGGCTGGGACGTGGCTGACCTCGCCAGGAGCCGCCGGCCACAGAGCACTTGGCAGAGGTGGCGGCGCAGTGCTGTGCTGCCTCACTGCAGGACTTTTTTAATATAGTAGTTTTATTAATGTTTGTTTGTCCCAAACCTTCACAGGCAACTGGTCAGGCTGCTGGGTAACGCTGTGCCTCCTTGCCATGGCACCTTGGCCATGGGGGGCAGTGGGGAGGCAGGGCTGGTGTCCTCGCTGGTGTCTTGTGTGGCCCCTGGGGATGCAGCCGGTGCCCTGTTGATGCCTTCTCTTAGAACTATGTGTTGGTATTGCCAGTTTCCCAACTTGAGAGCGGGGAGAGCTGGTGGTAACACGGTGCTGGTTTTGCCTCTTCCTCTGCAGAGTAGCACTTAAATAAGCTCTGGCATTGGCAATGTATTTATTGTAGGGGATCTGCTGTCCCTTCCCAAGGGGGCGGCTGTGAGGATGGCTGGTGGGTCTCATGGTCACCTCCCTCCCACGCCACTCAAGTTGTGGCACTTTAGGTTCTCACTGTGTTCTCTGTGAATAGGTGCAGGCGCCCACAGCCCTCCTCTGCCTGAGTGACAGCTGAATAGGCTTCCTCCCACCTGGGATGACTTACTGGGGTTCAGTGATTGGCTTCTGCGGGGACCCCTCTGACAGTAGAGCTGCTCACTTGAAGCAATTACAAACTCAGTGGTGTTTACTCTATATCTGTCCCTCAAGGTTTTCTCCTCCAGCAGCCACCAAAGTGAGAGTCTAAAATTAAGCAGTCGCCCTGGGAGCTGGGCTCTGGAAAGGAGCTGTGTCCCAGGCAGAGGCTGGGGGAGGTTTTTCAGGGTTCCCCTGGGAGCACCGGTGGCAGTTGTTTGTGCCACTCACAGCCTTGGGTTGGAAATAGACTTAAGGGAGGCAACAGATACTGTCTTGATTGCACTGATGGCTTTAACAGCTCCTGTGGTGCTTGGCAGGAGAGTTTGTACCCTTGGTCTGCTCTGTTCCAGCAGCTGCCCATGGCTTCATCCAAAACCCCTGTACACAAGTTTTCTGTCATCATAGGACTTCAAGAAACAAGGAAGTCCTTCATGTGTGTGTGCACAGGATCCACATCCAGCTCTGTCCAGTCACACAGTGAAGGAACAGCCTTTTACCTTCCTCCCCCAAGACTGTGAAATGGGTTCCCCTTGGCTCGGTGTAGCAGTGAGCAAGGCACTGAGAGTTTATGTTTGTGCCGAGTTTTGCCCTTCACTATGGCATTGAATAAATATTCTGCTAAAGCATCTCTGCAATGCAAGTTTGTTTTTCTGAGTGCTGTTCTTCTGCTGAAGCAGCACTGAAGCCAGAAGTGTCACAGGGCTGTGCCTGCAGCCTTGGGGTGCTGCAGAGGTGGCTGAGCAGCTGGGGTTCCGTGCCCTGGCCTATGCCGTGCAGGCACCAAGCTCTGAACCATCAGGAGAGGAAGAGAGACAGAAAATTGCCCAAATCTTCTTTGCCCTCGGCGAGGAGAATGGGACAGCCCATGGGAGCAGCAGCTCCTGGCAGCCTTGGGAAAGTTTTTTCTCTGCCCAGGTCAAACACTGCAGACTCCAGGACAGCGCAGGCGCTGGAGCAGCCCAGCTTCTCCCTGTCCCTCTGGCTTCTCAGCAGGAAAGCAGGGAGCGAGTGCTGGGGCTGGCCCTGTGCTGCTGCATTTTTCCATCCTCCTTGGTGTGTTGTGCTGCAGCTGCATGAAATAGGTCTGGAGGTGACAGGCCCCTTTGGGTACCCCTTGTGTTTGTCATCTGCAGCTGTGCCACTGCCCCCCAGCCGGTGCTACAGCTCTGGGGCAGGACAGGGCCTCCTGCAAGGGTGGTGGGAACGGAGCAGGCACTTGGCTCCCAAAAATCAGCATGTCCTAGAGGAACACAGCAGCTGCTTTCTCAGCCAGCACCCAGGGCCATGAGTGTAACGGGCTGCATTTGCCTTCCCCTTGTTCTGCAGCACCAGCAGTGCTGCCTCTGCCCCCACCAGCCCCGTGCCTGCCCGGTACATGTGAAGCTCCAGCAGCCAGGCTGGGGCCAGGTCACCCCCCTCCAGGAGCTCCTTCCCTGCCTGCTCCTGCACCCCTGGTTTGGTGCTGGGTACAACACCCCACATGCCCCCGGCCCTGCCAGCTGCAGTTCCTGCAGGGAAGCAGGGGCTGGGGAAAGCTCCCAGCACAGAAATAACCCCCCACATCGAGGTAATGCTGCCCCTGCTCCTCCTCCAGCCCGTGCAGCCCCTCAGGCCTGAGGATGCTCATCCAACTGCTTTTATTAGTGCTTTTGACCATATTACATCTTCAAGGTAAAAAAAAAAAAAAAACTTACTTCACAGTGCCAGGTGGTGATGGGTGTTCTCCAACAGCTGTGGTGAAAAAGGGGAAAAAAAAAAAAACAAAACCAAGAAACAAACCTACAAAAAATTCCAGCAGTACCTTATGCCAAGTGTCCATGTGCCGGGCAGGATGGCAGAGCTGTGCCCGGGAAGGTGCCGTACCCCCACCTGCAGTGCACGGGCTGGGCGAGGGACACACGCAACAGCTGCCACTGCACACACCAGAGCTTCCAAAAAGTGGAAAAATACCAGGTGTTTTCAGCACCAGATCTGCCTCTTCAGCCACGGGTGAGGGATAGGAAACACTGCAGCTCCTACAAGCTCCTGTCACAGCAGCTGCCCTGCTGTGCCCTTGTCACTCCTGCTGTGTCCCACTCCAGCCCCGTGTCCTCTCTGCAGGTGAGAAGAGCTCAGTCTGATCTCTGCCCGCAGCATGGACTCTCCCACCCACCTTCTAGGTGCCCGCTGGGGCAGCAGGACCATCCCCCATCCCCCAGAACAGCCCGGACACACCCCAGCAGACCCAGCGTCCCCAGTCATGCCCAGCACCCTTTGGCCAGACCCCCCAGACCCTGCTGCAGGCACTTGGGTGTCCAGCACCCCCAGAGCAAAGACATTTACACCAATTCAGATCAAGCCTCCTCTCCCCAATCACACCCTTAATTCCTGATGGTTAAATGGGCAGAGTGGATTGCCCTCCCCCAGGGCAAGAGCGGCAACACAGGGGCAATCCCTCTCCCCCAGGCCAGTCTAGAAGGAGGCCCAAAGGAAGGGTCCTGCCATCCCTCTCCCACCTCTAAGAGCTGAGGGCTCCTGGGGGGCTGCGGCACAGCAGGGCACAGGCAGCTGCCAGCCCCACATCAGTGCCGGGGGACATGCACCTGCTGCCCCTCCACTTTTGGGAAGGGGCAGGCCCTGCCTGTATCCCAGCCCTTGCGCCACAGCAGCCGTGGCAGGAGGGCTCCCGGCCCCCCCAGCTGCTGCACTGACCCCCACCGTGCTGGCACAGCCAGGGAGAGCCCCCAGCCAGCACAGCACCTTTGGGTGCAGGAGGTTCAGCTCAGCTACCTGCCTGCCTGGAGAAGGACAGCAGGGACCCCCCGAACCAGCCCAGGAGCAGTCAGAGCTTTGGTACCGCACAGGGGGGACAGCCAGCTCTGGCAGGACTCCCCAGGCGACAGCCCATCTCCACTGACAATGGCCCCATGGAGGTGGCCAGCCCAGAGCAGAGGCAGAAGCAGAACACAAGCACAGGGAGCTCTGTGTCCCTCAGGCTGGACACCAGGCAGGGAGCTGCTGGCACAGAGGAGCCTCGGGGCCTTCCTCCACAGTGGCCATGAGGAAGAAGAGGGTGACCCCCCTCCAGTCTCGCTGCCCACCCCTCTGGCCAGCTCCTGGACTACTACTGCAAGGTGGGCTCCTGTGACCAACAAAACCTCTCCTGGGGCATGTTCAGACACTGACAAGGGTGAGGGGAGCACAGGCAGAAAAGTCTGAGAGCAGTCTCAGAGCCCAGCCCAGCCACAGGCCTGCCCAGAGCTCCTCACGGCCATCACAAACAAATGCAGAGGGCCCAGCCCCAGGGCAGGCACGGGACAGCGTGTCTTTCTCCACAAACACAGAGACCTTCTTACGGGCACTGAACACTTACTGCCCAGAAGGGAGCAGTGCCAGGAGCCCAGGGACAAAAAGGGGACAGCAAACTTCACTCAGGGACTTCATCAAGCCACCCCAGGTCCTACGCAGGTGGCTGCAGGCTCAGCGAGGGGCTGAGCAGAGAGCACTCCAGTATGCAGTGACTGGGAACTGGCATCACGCTGCTCCCAGCGCCGAGGGAAGGACAGGGGAAAGCTGCCGCTGGTGGGCAAGGCAGAGCCCGGGGAGGGCAGGGGCTGGGCAGCAGCCGCCCACCACACAGGTGGACAAGAGACATGCCTCGTCCATCAGTGCCACAGCCGCGGAGGTGACAATGCCCATGTGGATGGATGGTGGCAGCGGAGCTGGAGGATGGCACCCGAGAAGGCTGGTGTGTCTGTGCTGCTGCAGCCACCGAGATGGGACTGAAAGCCAGGTCAGGAGCATCCGTCTGCAAGTAAAGCCAGGTTCCAGCACTGCCACCACCCTGCCCAGCACTGCTCAGGCACGGACAGGCAGAGAATGGCAGGGTCTGGCTAAAAATCCACCCAGGGCTCCTAGGGTTCAGAAGGCTCAAGTCCTGCACTGAGCCCTGCATCACCCTCCTCTCCTGGGACAGGATGGGCAGTCTCCAGGGAAAATTAACTCCTCTTTCACTTTGGGCATCCCTGGTGCTGCCCCAGGCTCCCTCCCCAGCAGCGGGCACTGCCTGCCCTGTCCCATGCCGCTCAGGGCACAAAGCGCCCATCAAACACCCAGCAGAGCCCAGAGGTGGGGTACTGCTCCCCGCCTGCTGCACCACTGGGTTCAGCTGCCCCTCACTGCAGACACCAACAGCATCAAACAGGAGCAAAACAGCTTGTACCTCTTGCCTGGCTCTCATCGAGTGTGCCACGCTCCCTGCTCAGCCACCCAGGCACAGAGCAGCCCAGAGCAACGGTGCCGCTGCACACACAAAACTTCCAGGAACACAGATCTCTGAAGAAAATCATCGTCGGCTGAGCCAAACATCCACACAAGGTGGTGCCTGGGCAGGCCAAACCCTTGTTTTACTACACAGCACCGAGGATGTGCACTAAACTGGTAGAGCAAGAGCTGCACTGGTTTCCACTGGGAGCCCAGACAACAGCAGTTCAGACACCCAGGTCCCTGCAGATCTTCTTGTCCCCACAGACTGCAAGCGTCCACCCAAACCTCTTCTCAGGGAAGGTCTCTCTGACAGCAGGGAAGAGGGTTCCCATCAGACACCTCGTTTCCACTCAGAGCGAAGGTCCCTTTTTGGGAGGGGCTTTTCCCCTTCCACTTTCTGCCCCCTCCTTGCTCCAAGCGCTGCCTGAGGTGCAGCACAAGAGGGGGATGCCCCACTCGGGGCTGGCTCTGCGTTCACTGCTCCCGGAGACGAGGAGGGTTAGAGGCCCGTGAGATCAACGATGGCTTTAATAAAGATGGCGTCATCACGCACGTAGGAGTTCTTGGCTTCCATCACAGAGACAGGGCAGAACAGCGGGCAGCCGCTGGCAATGTTCATTTCTGTGACAGGTCGCTGGAAGGAGGAGGATGTCACGTCAGGTCGGAAGGCATCAATGATGTGCTCCCGGTTGTTCTGGTCCAGGAGCATGAGGGTTACCTGGGGAGAAACATGAAAATACACAGGAGGGGCTGAATATAAAGCACATGGAAACACAGCGCAGTGACCGCTGACTTGAAGCCTGCAAAACGTGCAAGTACCAAAGCAACCACAGCCCCATCACGTGCCTACAAATCTGAGAAGCCTGTACGTCGGGTCAGCAGAGAGTATCATCTTGGTGACATTTTGTAGAAACTTTCCCACATCCTGCCCTGTCACTGGAAATTGCTGTGTGGCAGCACGCGGCTTTCAGACCGACACAACTGGCTGGCGTGGTGTCTGCTCCCACCACCAATCCCCCTCACAGGTATTTCTTTAAGTCACAGGGTTGCTGTTACCCTGCGAAAAAAGGTATCCCCTCCCTCTGCATCAATACTTCACCTGCTCAGCCTTGAAGTGTTTCACAAACCTGCCATGTCTGGGAACGGCCACCTGAGCTTCTGATGCCGAGTGAGCATCAGCTGCACCCCACGTACCGAGGCCACAACCACCTTCCCTCACCCCAAATTCAGGCAGAGGCTCCGCTCGCTTTCCAAACTTGTTGCTGCTGCTGCTCTCCTGCCCCAGCCTCTGCCATCTCCTGCTCCTGCCCCTGCCCTGTAGCACGCTCAGTGCTTTCAGTGCGACTGGGGAATCCCCAGGGCAGCCAACATATTGAAGTCCTTCCTTTGCAAAGCAAGAGCAACAACTTCTGCTTGCTAAGTAGGCCAGACCAACAATGCCTAGAAACTCAAGCAGGTGCAAAACTAGAGAGACGCGTTGCTGGGCATAGCAGGCTTTGGCCCAAACCTACCTTCTGGTTGAAGGGCCACCGCAGAAGCGCGTCATTGGGTCCTTTCATCACCACAAAGAACAGGGACAGATGGGTCCCACGCCCGGTACCGTCCCCATTCAGGTAAACGCGCAGACACATCTTGTAGCCGTACTTGCTTGTGTAGAAAGCTATCAAAGAGTTGCAAAACAGACACAATGAGTGTCAAACCCAGCAAAGCCTGGCACCAGCAGCTTCCTTTGAACTCTGAGGACCCCAAAGTTTGGATCCTGGAAGAAACCAGGTCTGTGTCTTAAAATACCCACACCACAGAGGTGGTCTGGAAAGCCACCAGGTACCAACAACAGTTAGATGCCATCTTAGACCAGCCTGGAGACAGCCCAAGCTCAGTAGCCCCAAGCCCCATGTCTATCTGAGCTGCAGAGCACGTGGCACAGAGCAAGCACCAGCTGGCCCCTCAGGCTCTTCCCCCGGCCACTGCAGCACGAGAGCCCCGGGCACAGCCTGAAGCTGGAGCTCTGCCGGGAGCTGGGCACTGCCCACCGCATTCCCCCAGACCCACTAGCTGTGCTGCTGGGGAGCAGCAGCAGCACGACTGCTAAAGGAGCTGCAGCTCATGGCAATAATGCTGATGAGGAGGAACAAAATGACCTCTTCCCCCCAAAACAACCCTGCCCAGGGGCAGACCATCCTCGGCACCCACTCCCCCTCGTCATAACACGGCTGCCTCTGACAGGGGCAGAGGGTCAAGCAACGGAGCTTCAGTCTCCCGTCAGGATCCTAGCCACTCTGCATGGCCTGGGAAGGCCAGGAACAGGTCCTGGTATCTCAGGCTCTCTCCTTCTCCAGCAATTCTGGGAATGCCCATGTTGTGATATCAGATCCGTGCAGGGCCACAGAAATATCTTTCAGAAGGGGACCTGCCACAAACTGCCCTCTCACAGTGGCACAGAGCCACGGGCCTCAGGTCCGGCTGGGCTCAGCAGCCTCAGGGCACAGGGCAGGAGACCAAAGCTGGCATTTTACTGCAGGAGCTGGTGCACTTTCATGAACAGTCAGACCAGCGCTGGAAGAGACAACATGCTCTTCCATAGGGAGAGTCCCTCCTGGCACTCCCCAACTCACCCCTCTAGTCCTTCCTCTCCACCCAAAGGCTTTCAGGGCAGATGCCACACTCTGCTAATCCAAGCAGCACACCCTCACCGCTCACCTGGGGCTTCCCAGCACTCTGGTAACCCTGTGAACGTACAATCAGGTGGGGAACTGGAGGAAGGATGGCCCCAGAGCAGTGGGAGCACCCAGGAAAGGCAGCAGGCAGCCAGAGTGCTAAACACCTTGTGCACTACGGCGTCAGCCCAAAGCAAAGATCAGGGCACTCTCCTTCCCACTGGCCCCTCCAAAGGCAAAGTGCATCAGAAGAGAATCAAAAGCCCAGCAAGCCACCCCCAGCATCTGACAGTAGCATTCCATCAGGAGCTTCACTTTGGACTGTCCCAGTTCATGCCATGGATTAACCTTTCTTGTGCAGATTTGCCTTTTTGAACTCCTATTTTGCCCTTTGCAAAATCCTGTGGCTGTCATGTCCTCACAATGCGAGTGGTAAATTTACTTCCTTCTCTTTAACGCTGATTTCATTTGGTATTTCCTTGCCTTTAAATGCAAACCAAACAATTGTACTCATTTCCCTTTCTGAATTTTCATCCCGTTCACAACCCAGACCTCTCTCCTCTCAGCTTTCTCCTTCCCAGACTGAACAGGACTAATCTATTTGCTTCACTTTCCAAGATTAAAAAACCCCCACCTCCACAAGTAACATTTGTTTCTCAGCCTAATTTTCTCAGCTAAAGCAGCACCAGAAAGGAGGATCTCTTGCCTAAATGACACAACTGACTACTGCTGGAAACAAGGCCTTGCACTTTGCACTTGCAAGATAAAAAAAAAAACCCAAAAAGCCCCATCTTTTCCAGAAACCATCCCAGTGTCAGGCAGAGGCAGCCCTTGCCTTCCAGTTCCTCCAGCCGCATACAAGACTATCATGAGCAGATTGCAGAGACCAACCAGCAACACAAAGCACAGTCTGTGACCAGCAAAGATATTTTTCCTTTGATTGAACAGTTGATAAAAGCCCTGAGCCCAGCCTTCGCTGCCCTGGCACTGCTGCCAGGCAGGGCACGGGCAATGACCCACACACAGCATGGAGGAGACACCTGCAACCAGGAGCTGCAGCCCCAGGAGAAACTGTGCCTCCTGAGCATGGACAGTCAAACGTTTGGAGCCCAGGTGGCATCAGCCCGTGGAGGGGCGTGAGGAGCCCCTGAGCTGGGGCACAGAGCAGGGACACCCATGGCCAGAGGACAAGGTTCAGCTCCGTCCAGCGCCTCCCTCCAAACCACCACCCCTGGAGACATTCAGGGCAAGCAGCTCCCAAGCACAGTGCAGGAGATGGAGAGGATGTAGGATTTAAGCTCCTCTCTCTAATCCAAACAAAATAGCAGATTTGACGGCTTTGGGAAAAGGAAGGAAATGCTGCCCTTCCCAAAGGGGGGCACAGAGCAGGGGTTTTCCACAGCTGCTGCTGACTTTGAAAAGGAAATGCTAATTGCGTGCACAGCTTCAGTAGCAGTTTAGTTCCCCTCAAGAAGAGGAATCCCTTTTTTTCTTTCAGCTTTTCAAAAGTAAAAGGACAGCCTCCATCCAGAAAACAGATCTTGAAGTAGTTTTAAAAATTCAATTGCTTGGACCCAAGCGAATCCTGCTCAGGCAAACACAAATTCCCTTCCTCAACCAATCTGGTGTGAGGTGAGCTTCCCACTGAACAATAAAATTGTGCAAAGACATGGTTTCACCTTACAGTGCCAAGTCTGGGAAGCGCTTTCATAAGCAAACAAGTAAAATACTGACCTACTGCTCATCACTGCCCAAGATTTTCTTTTTTAAGAAGAGGAGAGCAGTGCTGGGCTGGGACAGTTCTGCAAGGAGAGCCCCTTCTTCTAGCAGATAATCAAGCACTTCCCTAGGTATGGTTTGGGCTTTATTTAGACATTGTCTCTTGCACCGTCATGGCTTTGGTATTAAAATATATTTCTGGGGCTCTAGTATATATTTCCTTCCTTAACCATTTTATGATGGCTTTATGATCTCCGAGTATTTTAATTTTAACTAAAGGGTTATACAGGGCTACTCCAGAGCTAAGAAGGTTACATTCTCCATTATGAGAAATTAAAAAGGTCTTCTGCAATTGAAAAACCACCTCTTTCAGCAGCAGCTTCACTTAGCCCAATACTAAAAATAAATAAATAAAAGCAGCAGTTCAGGCACCACAAGGAAAGGGGGACAGAACAGAAGTACACCTGAATGGCCAGCACCTCCCCTCCTACAGACACCACTAAAACTCCCACACTCAGCCGAGATGCAAAAGGCTTTTGCAATTTTGCAGGCAATAACCTGGAGAGAAGATTGCAGGAGAGCGGCCTGTGATTGCATCCTGACGCTTCCTGGCAAATTCGGTTATCTTCCAGATGAAAACACCATCATAGGTGGATGCTTCCATGCTGCGGATCTTTTCCTCCATCTCCGCCATGGCCAGATCTTTGAGCCCAATGCTCCGTTCCAGCTGCCGGACCTGCTCAGTGGGACACACGGTGCAGCCTGGTTAAAACATGTCCTGCTGTGAGCTCCAAGAAAGCCAGCAGACACCAGCATCCCTTCGGGAGGGCACTTTAGTGAGAGACCTTCTTCAGAACTGACAGGGGTCATGGAAGAGAGAAATTTAGCATCATAAGCCAATTCACTGAAGGCTCATTTTGATCCCTGTCATTATATTATACATCGATACAACTCAGTGCTTGAGCTGGAAACTCTCCCACAGTGAACAGAAAAATTCTCCCGACGAGCAACTCCATTGTGTTGGCAGCACAAGAAGTGAGGATGTGGGGGCGAGAAAAACAACTCAGTGCTGTGACAAAACTAGACAGAAAGAGAAGAACCTACATCCAGCCAACAAGGTCTCCAGAGGGTTAATCCCTGCTGGCTCACATAGGGTGACATCAGCTCTGGCAGCTCCCTTGCTGCCCAGGTTCCCAGCTGTAGTGCTCAGCAGGGACTGTACTGGACCACACTGGTGGGGCAGCTTCCTCACACCTCCAGACCCTGCTTGGCACAAGGCTGTAGCGCAGCATCAATGATGACACTCCTTTTGAAAGGTCTGGAAGGGGAGCAGCCCCATGGACTCAGAGAGATCCAGGGAAATGCTGGGTGCTCTCTCTCTCATTGGAGAACTTCACCTAGGAACAACATCTTGCTGTGTGTAACTTGGTTACTAACAGATATCTCAATGCTTTACGCATGTCAATTTAATTCCCATCTTTTCCAGGCAGCTTTTGAGGGTTGGGCACAGGCCGAAATGGTATTTTAGATCTGCAGAGTTTCAGGGCTAAGCAGTGAAGCTTTGCTAGCTATTAACATGGAAAGGAAACAGAAAAAAAGTCTCTGCTCAGAGTGCTGGAAAGCACAAACCAGGGGTTACACACCTTGTTACTCAGTGTTTCAATTTTCTCCTGGTCTAGTCGATGTTGCCGGCTATAGGCTTCAGCTGTTAGAGACACTCTTTCCACCTCCCGATTGAGCACGCAGACAATGTTCTCAAAGGTCACTGTTTTCCTCTCAAGGGCCTCACACCTTCCCAAGAGCTCCAGGGACCTGGAGAGCTCTGACTCTGAGCACAGAGCGTTTGGTGCCAGGAGCGGGGAGTTGTTTTGTGATGAGGAAAGGGTAGGAAGGGGCTTCAGGTCTCCAGACCCAGCCTTGAGGCTGAGCACAAAACTCAGTAGCATGTAGAGATGCTCTGCCAGACACTTGCTTTCATGTTCTGGTAGCTTTTCATTTTCCACCTACATGAAGAGAAATACATCCCCTTTTCAGCAAGCTCAATCTATGCTCTCACCATCCACAGAAAAATTCCTCCTCTTGAAGTCACAAAGTTAAATTATGAAGGGGAAAAACCAAAGAAAGATAGTTAAAAAAAAACTGTTTTGGTGGTGGGTGGGTGGATTTTAGAAATGTGGCAAATCACCTACAATGGCAGATGCTTAATGTTTCCACAGCTGTAGACACTGTTCTACTCTGTCTTCCTCCATTGCTTCCCAAAAGGGCTCTGTCAGATGTACTTAACAGCACCAAAGGACAAAGCCTCGCATAGTCCCCCGAGGATGGATTTACATGAACATCACCAGTAGGAGCTGGGAAAACTAAGCCACATGGAGAAATATGGCCTGGACCAAGCTCTAGCAGGAGCTGTGCTTACAGCAGTGTAACCACCAGAGTCTCAGAGCACTCAGGGTGTTCCTCAAGAAGGAGGTGTTTTCCCTTCCATGTTAAGTTCATTCTCTGGATACCCAAACTCTGGACAGCAGGTGATGTTACGCTCCATTTGCAAAGGGTGTGAAACATGACATTGTTCAGATACCTGATCGCAACAGTAGTTTACTGGTTAACTCCAACACTGGAACTGAAAACAAGTCCCAAGAAAAACATCAACAGACAAACAGACAAGCCCTTACCACCTCAGCACATCCGACAACCTCAAATCTGCAAGGCACTTTAGATCTGCCACAAGTCTTCACATGGTCCCGAAACTAGAAAGGAAGGCAGGCAATGTTAGATCTTACATGCTCCCAGTAGCTCCCTTTCCATCTTGCTGATGTCGAGGAAACTGAAGACGATCTGAAGAAATGCTCAAGCCATCACTAATAACTACCTGCCAAAGCGTGTGGTTACACCTGGACACTGCCTACCATTAGGTATGACTTTCACTGTCATACAAACATAGCACTGACACCTGGAAGGAAGTTTTATTTCTCTTTCTCTAGATGGCTAGGAGGCCTCTCTTCTCACCTGCATACGCAAGAAAGAAGCAGCAATCAGCACAGGTACATGCTATGGATGCTGAGCAAAATGCTTTGCTGAAGGCAGAGGGATGGGTGGCGTGAGGAACAACCCCTGGCAACAGCCAGGCGTTTAATTGTGTGCACTTCACGTAACACCGTCCGAGATGTCCCAAAGCTTGGGATTTTTACTTCCCACTAAGCATTATAAATCTGAGAACATGAATCTTCCTGGTGGTCCTGTCAGAGTATTCATAGCAATTCTTGCAGGTCCACCAGTGCAAGGGACAATGTTCTGCTGGGCCCAGCATCCCCTTGCTGGGCCACCAAAGGACACCCCACCTTGGCCACCTCTCATCCAGCAGCTGCCATGAAGAACCAAGGCCAGCAATGGATATTCCCACAGAGAAGTGCCACAAACCCCCAGCCGCCAAGATGACTCGTTTGGGTTCCCACACAGTGCATGATTAATGCTAACAAGCACTGGCACATTATCATCTTGTTTTTAATATACCTCTCATCATCAGATATCAGTGGTCTGTTCTGAACAACCACCATATTCCACATTTAACACCTACATCTGCTACAACAGATGTCAATTAAAACTGTTTTTAAACCACTTTTAAAAAAGCTTCTCAATCCATCTGGCTTGCACAGTGAGTCAGGCTACCCAGAGTTACAATGGCTGCAGCTAAACAACAAAAGTTTGGAGAGAGATAAAAAAAGGGAGTTAATATTTAAACACGGGATAGATCACCTCTGGGAACCCTACAAGTCCAGTCTCTGCTGGGCTCTAGCTGATCCGTATCCCAAGGTCCCAGCAAGAAGCCCTTTGTTACGCTGCCCATTTTGAAGGACTCTCTGCTCATCTTTGTGATGCTTCTGTCCCCCCCGTCCTGCTACAAGGGCCTTTTGCAACACCGCTACTAAAAATATTTGCCCATAGTAGCAAAGACGGTTTCAGATGAATGTGCTTTTTGAAGATGGTTTCCCAAAACTTTGATGTTCAGACTTCTGAGCCTTACCCCAGGAGCCAGCAGAATATAGACACAGATTCCGTTACATCATTAATTAGAAAAATTCATTTAGCTGGAGATGGGCTCCCTTTTCACAATTGCAGCAGTGGTTGATACGGTTGCCTTACACAGGACATAAGTACCCACCAAGCCACAGGCATGCTTTTCCCATGGCAAATGCCGCTCAGAGGGATCACAAAGCTCCAAGTGCTGCTGAGTCACATTTGCTCGCACCCTACCAGCGTTTTGAGCCTTACAGAAAGGTCAGGTCTGTACTAACGGCTGCCACTCAATTGCCTTCTCCACTTTCTAACAGTCTTTGGTTTTCCTCCCCGTTCCGAGAACGCCGGTGTCAGCCCATCAGGACCCGACCCCACCACGGCGCAGGGTTCCCCAACAGTCACCTTCTCCCTGGGAACCTTCTTCCCACAGCCTTCGCACGTCAGCGGGAACTCTGGGCAGACTTCGTCATGCGCCTGTAAAAGAATGGACAGGAGAATATTTGGTGCTCTAAATAAAAGTTCCAGCGAGGTTATACGATGAGTACAACTCAACAAGGGTAGTTTTATACTTTATTACAGAAAGCACTGTATTCTACCAACCTATACTCAGATCTGGCTCATGCTGATACTTCTGCATGCTGACTCATTGGTCTCATCCCCAGGCCTACAGAATTTTGGGTGCCTATGTAGCCTCAGCCTCAATTCTAAAGCTGCTATAATAATTGTCTTAAAAAATCAGACTACTGCTTTGATGAAGAAGATAATCAAGAGGTAACTTCGTTTATGGCTCTGTCAGGAAAACACACGTTCAGGCAGGCTGAGTGAAGTAAGCCAATAACTCAGCGAGATAATTTTTCCCCTGTAACGGTTAGTGTGAAGTATGAATCCATAGCCACACTGGGCTGAGCTGACAGTATCTTCACAGTATCATTCACCAGAATGAAAAATATTTTAAAACTGTTTCATTTAATAGCTCTGCACACAAGCACCCACAGTTTGTTTGGCGGCCAGAGGAGCTGAACAAATGATCGGGGCAACGTGATACTCTGTGTTCAGCAGGCACTAGGGCCAGGGATACTGGCTAAATTGGAAATGCAAGAACGTGCCTCCACTTTCTGTGCCATCTCCACGCTCCTTCAACCTTCTCTTTACACATCAACCACTTGAAACGAGGCATAGTACAAGCAGTTCAAAATTCCGATTAAAAGGTAAGCACACTGAAGTATCCTGCCATGGTAGTAACAGGGAAAAAAACAACAAAACAGAAGCGTTTACAAAGTCGTCATCCAAAACCAGATGCTTTGAAAACTTGGTCACATTTATTCTTTATTAAAACAAGTTACTATCTGAAGGGGGGGAACACGCACAAACTTAAATACTGTCACCACATCAGAAACTGGAAAGTGAAACTCATTAGTGGCTCAGCTTTGGCTTCTTAGTTACTCTCTCCTTTTTATACTTTAAATGAGCAATCAGACTCAAGGCTCCCTGTGCCATCCCCAGAAAGGTCCCTGTGGGGCCAGGCTGGGCACTGCTGCCTGTGGGGGCTGAGCACCTTCCTCCATCCCACTCGCTCAGAGGGGCTGAACCCTTTCGTCTGCCCACCTCCTGCTCTCATGTTCTAGAAACACCCGATAGCATCTTCCCCACGGCCACAAAGCGCTGGCACAAGAACAGACGGTCTGGCTGAAGGAAGGAAACGTCACTGCAGAGACAACTCTTTAAAAAGGGAGTATTTAAAACTCATGTTCTCCTGTGCCAGTGTGCTGGGTTTGAAATCGCCTCCCCTCTGCCCTTCTCACCTCCCAGCATCCATCTCCCATCCCAGCTCCACACTACCCACACTGTAGTGCCCTGCGCAGCGTGCCCAGCCTGCAGCATGGAGAGGGACACCAGCCCCGCACAGGGAAGCTCACAGTGCAACTGGGCCAGATGTAAATCCAGACACCCAGAAGCATTGGCTTTAACCAGCACAGCTCCAAACCTATAGACAAACAGTTTTGTATAAACAGTTTCAGGCTCTTCTGGAACCCACTGTTCCTTCCTCCTTCACGTGGGTGTCTAAACAGAGACGGATGGTGTTGCCACTGGAAGAAATTCACCCCACCCAGGAGCTAGAGCGCAGGGGTTGTTGGCATTCCAGCCCGATCTGCCACGCTCCACTCCCCTAGGAATGGAGCAATCCTCCTGTTTACACCATTCCCAAACTCACAGCCATGAGCTTCTGCAGCACAGATGAGCATCCCTGACTTTCAAGCGCTAACTGTGAACGTTTCAGGCGGCTTTGGAAAGCCATGGCTAGGAGGAGGGCTAGGTGAGAGCACAGTCACACCCCCCAAGTGACCTGTTGTGGAAGTCAAGTCAGATGGGGTTCAGAGAGGGGGTTACAAAAGAAGAATTAAAGCGGAGCTGGAGCACAACAGTCTGGCTCATACCTTCATGGCCACTCTCCGGTTACCTCAGAAGCAACTTCTCACTCAGCAGCAGTAAACTGAGGCACAGACCGGCCCGCAGCACCCAACAGCAGGAGTAGGAAAGTTAACAGCCAGCAACACCTCACTCTTCCCATGCAATTAAAACCAAACCCAATTGATCCGCACATCAATTTTGCTCCCTAAAAATAAACAGCAAGACAACCCAGCAGCAACCCGGACATCACAGGCCACCATCAGAACAGGTGATTCTCTGGGAGCCCACCTAGGAGACTAGAAAACCAGACACCACTCAGCCTTCAGAAGGATCAGGGCAGCCTGCGAGCGCTGGCAGGTCCTGCTGCAGCCGCTCAGCCTCAGCACCTCCCCGAGCGCCACTCTGGAGCAGCACCGAGGGGCTGCAATGGAGGGGCCGTGCCCTACTCCCCTGAGTGCCTGTGCCCAAGCTGTAACTCCTACCTCAGCTTCAGGAAAGGAGCAAAGCGACTTGCAGCATTTGCAGTTGAGGTTTCTCTCAGGGCACTCCCGGGATCATCCCTCCCACCCCCGGCTCTCGGCCGGCAGGAAAGGGGCCCTTCCCACCGTGGCAGCCCCGCAGCAGCGGGGGCAGCTCAGCTCCCCGCGGCCGGGCAGAAAGCACAGGCACACACAGGGAAAAAGCGAGATTTAATAACAGCAGCTGATCCCTGGAGGACATGACGATTTTTTCCTAAGGAATAGCAGGATGAGCTGCTCTGCTGCACCTACGTAAGCGAGGCAGAAGGGGTAAACTGCAGTTTAATCCGATCGCTGTTTTGCCTCTCAGGGCTTCGCTAAATTTGCCTTGAACTACAGAAGAGGCTGCTATTGAAGATTATTCTCTCTGCATCGTGGTGGCAGAGCAGAGCAGCCCTGCTCACACCCTGCTGTACCACCGCAAGTCCGTTTTTATGGAGGCCTTGCAGCCGTGTTGGGAAATCTATCAGCGTGACACAAGGCTCCTCCTTCACAAAGGGGCAAGGCGGCTGAGAAAGGCAACCTGTGACACAGCTGCTGGGGGGGGGGGTCTGCCAGGGCCCTGCAGGGAAGGCATCGCCCGGGGCAGGGCTGGCAGAGACAGAGCACAGCGGAACAGGCTTGGAAGAGGAGCTGGACACTGCAGATCTTCCTCAGACACTCTCCTGCAGGTCGAGCTTCAACCGTTAGTCTGAGTCCCCTCTGAGCACAGCAACTGTAAGCACAGACAAAACTTGGCAGCAGGAAGGGAGCACTGGAAAGGAAGAAAAGTTAGACAGCAGAGGAAAGTTACGAGGACGGCAGAGGAAAGCCAGCTGAAGCAGCACAGGGCACACTGCAGCACTGGCAGGGACTTGGCACTTCCCAGCCCTGGTGCTGCCGTGTCCAGCACATGGCTCCTTCTTATGGCCAGGCATCTTAGCCTGGCTATAAGAAAAAGGTTGGGCCCACACAACTGTAGAAAAAACACCAAAAATGGGTCTCCACTGTAAAAGAGACACCTGCCCTTTTCAAGGGAAATTGAATCCCTTGCGCCAAAACCCATGAGTTGCTTTGTGCCCCTCTGCCAGGTCCCCAGTGGCTCTGGAGCCTCCGAGATGGAAATGTGCCACACGATGCAGGTACTTTGATGTACCTCTGAAGTCAATGTGCCCTTCCCTGCTGCGTCTCCTCCCCATCAGGGGAGTCCTAAGGCTGGTGTTAAACCAGCCCCACACAGGTGGGTTGGACCACCATGAACATGGTCCTTGTGCTATCGCCTGGAGCCCAGCAACACAGGGCTGGAAAGCAGGAACCCAGCCTGTAATTCACAATGCCAACTGGGAACATGAGCTTTCCCATACACAATCACCTGGTGTCAGATACAAACTGCTCCCTTTGCTGGGACACGCTGGTGACAGAGATCCAAGCAAGTTCACTTGGCATCACAAATAATTAAATCTCAAAGAAAGCATCAAAACCAAAGATTAATTTCCCATCAGTAACTGTGGCTTTAGTCAGATGCACGTATACGGCAGCGATGGCACGGGAAACCAGTGCCCCTTCACTCTGCTGCCCAATGCCACCGCGTCCATCTGAGCTGAGGCCAAGACCTGGCAGAAGAGATGCCAGGGGTTCCCAAGGGCCTCACTCACGACTCTTTTCAGAACCAACAGAACAACCTTCACTTTGAGGTTTCTCCAGTCATTGGCTTTTAGGGCTGATTAAACATACATTTGAGTTGGGGTTTATTGGTAGAGGGACATCAAGGCAGCGTTTCTCACACTGAAGACAGATTTGAAAGCAAGAGCAGGTTTTAAAGAAGGTTGAAGGTACAAGAAACGTTTGAAAGCAGCAGCAGGTTTCCTACCATCTCCTAAAAGACTCTGCCTTTGCCTGGATGCTTTGAATTACACGAACATGAGGCAGTGGGACACCCTAGGATGTTTTTTCCAAATCCCTCCATCATCCCAGAGGAACAATTTTGCTAAAACATTGCCCCCAGAGCATTTTAGGTAAGCCTGAGTCTGAACCTGGTCCCACAGCTAGCTGATGTCCCTCGCCTCAATGGCGCTAGCTGCGTTGCAAAACAAAACCACTAAATCCACTTGTCAAGAAAATTAAAAATGATGGTGTTGGGACTACACATAGTATCCATAAACAGCTGGTTGACATGTAAGGAGGTTCAAAGCAATCAGGAAGCTCTTATCTGATAACTCTGAGCTCTGATAACTCCACAGGTCTTCTAGGCTACAATTAACAGTTACAGTCACAGTTGTGTGAAAAATGCCCAAATGTGATGTTCATATCTAATGAGGTCACTGCTTGAGAACAGCCTGTCACTGGGGAGCAAATACCAATCATACCATCACACTAACAACGCCAGGCACCGGCATGTTCGTAGCACTGATCTAGATTCACCTCCAGTAGTTATTTCTGAGAGCAGACCACTGTCGTCAGCTGCAGGAGCTGCTGGTGGTGACGGCTGTACTCACACACTGAAAGCACTGCACGTGCCAAACAGGTCTCTGGACAATATCCCCAGAGACATCTCCCTCCCTCCCTCCCTTCCAGCATCACTTTCACCAGCACACAAAGCTTCACCTGAATTGCGTAGGCCAAAAGGGAAGCCTCCCAGGGATCTGCCTGACCTTCACCTTAGGAAGGGGGGTGCTGATACGGGTCACACTCTGTCGGCTGCAGGTGGTGGGCAGGGGCAAGGCAGCGAGGAGGTGCGGGCTTGTGAACAGAAGGGTTGTGACAGCACAAGGCTGAGAACACCACTGGCTCCCAGAAAAGGGGAGATGAGAGAAAAATCGTAACTGGGATGGGTGTCTTTCACACACTGGAGAAATCAAGCCTGTGTTGAGCGACTTGATTTCAAACCTGATCTCTCCAGGCTGTCAGAGAGTTGGAAGTGCCTCTGTATCTGTTACCCAAGAGTGTGTGATCATGGCTTTGGTTCCTGCTGGATACCCGGAGCCCAAGGAACATCTCTTTGGGTGTGAAGTGCTGCCCCACAGCCCCCAAAGCTGCATTCATGCTGAGGGGTTTCATCACAGTGTAGAATTGACAGCACTCACCTCAGCTTCAAAGCTCGCAACTTACATTTTTTTCATTTTCCAAGAGGCAGATGCCAAACCTGTTAATGGGATGGGCCACCACAAGAAGGCTGAGCTGGTTTTAGAAGCTCAGAGCAGACCCTCTATAGCTGGGGCTTTCCAACGCCCTCCCACACACACTCTGCGGCACTCCCCATGGCTCACCTCCCACCATGGGCTTGGACAGGAAACCGCCTGCTCTGCGGGCGGCCAGTGACAGAAACTACTGCGGGGATGGTAGGGGAGGTCGTGTGGTGTCTGGGGACTCTGGAAAATAAAGGGGTGCCAGATCCCTTTTTCCAAAGTAGGAGGTCCTTTTTGATCACCTGCATGTGCAAGTCAGGGATGCTCCCACAAGAAAGTGACCTGGTGCTGGAGACTGCTGATCAGACTGGAGCTGGCTGCAAACTGTGCTTCAACACCACACTGTGGTGCCAAACACCAAACGCTTGGAGCCAAAACCACCAGAAAAAAAGACAATAAACGCTGTACCTGAATCTAAAAAGAAGGCTGGTCGCCCTGTTACAGCATCATCAAGCGTGCCTGCCACAGCATGCAAAACGCTGTGTGCTGTGCAGACAACACCACTACTGAACACTCAGAAGCACGCTTTGGGGGCAACAGGCACTAGGTGAAGTAGCTTCAAAGACCAGCAGCTCTAAGCAATGTGCAAAAACCAGAAGCTGAAGCTTTCAACCTAAGCAGAAAATCATCACCGCAAACACTGAGGTATTCCTGGGACACAGATGGAAAGGGGGGGGCACGAAACAGTGAAGCACCAGGAAGCAGGAGGACTCCCCTGGCTTAGGGCCGCCAGCAGCATTTCTGAAGAAAGGCAGTTTTCCCTACACAAGGTGTAACTGGGCTTCTCCAGCATCCCCTGCTAGGAATGCTGGGCAAGAAGGGACTGCACAGTCACCTTTGTGCTCCAGGCCCCAGGAAGCCATGTAGCTCAGGAGATACAGACATACTCTCCAACACCATCGGCTTTGGACTAGGATCACTTAAGTTCTGAGTTTTGCATCTTCCACAGCCTTCCACTGAAGTGAACTCTTCAAAACCATGGGGACAGCTGACTACAAGGAAAACACATCCCCTCCAGTTTGGGTTGGGACAGGTTATCACCGCAGGTCACAGCCACCCATCCTCATCAGCTGAGCTCATCTGTTTTCCTGGAAACCACCCTTCCCAACTTAATCCTTATTTAAGATAAGTTTAAATCTTCCTTCTCCTTCCAAAACTTAAGCAATGCCATTTCCTAACGTCTCAAATAATTCTGTCTCCTGAGATGACCAGGTCATAGTTAAAACCCATTGGGTAACAAATGGAAATGCCAAGGCTGCCCATGTGAACACCCCTCTGCAGTCCCCTCCTCCCATCCCACTCCTGGTGGGGGGCAAAGAAATGGAGCTGGCAGTATGAAAAGCATAAAGTATATGAGAACTGAAGATATGTTGGTAAAACAGAAGAGGGTTGTAGGCAACTAGAAGTACTGCAAGGCAAGAAAAGAAATTCTCCAGGGCTGAGAAAGCACAAACTCGCTCTACCTTGGTATCACAGAGCAAGTTTTCTTGGTCTTTCCTTTTGCTCTGCCAGGCTAGTTTTGGTTTCTGCAGCTTTCCTTGGACTTTCCACCTGAATTTAAAGGCTGCTGCCCACAGCCTGCTTTTCTGTGTGTACATTCAGGCAGACTCATCAAGAAACCCGTACATGAAAAGAGGCTACTGATTAAAAGGAAAATCCCTGCAGCCCCACCACAAACTGCTTTATCCAAATGCTAATAAATATTTACAATATGTACAAAATCAGAAAAATGCATTTATAAACCCAGACATGTTCTAAGCACTTAAACTTTCATATCCCTCACAGAGTTTCAAGCAGAAGTGCAGTCACGTCCAAGCAGATTGCATTCTTTCAGTTTTGAATGTCCCTTTGAAACATGAACTTTGATCTGCCCAAACAGAAAGCAAAACCGAAATCAGTTTTATTAATTTTTTTGAAGAACTGGAGCTTTTCAGCTACAGAACATTTTTTCCCTTGTTCGTGCCCTGATAAGATTAGCAAACCAGAAGTGACAGTATCTCTTGATATGTAAGTGGATAGCAGCTGAGTAAGTCTCTCTCAGTACCAACACAGGATTTTTAAATTAGCAAACAATGAATTCGCTTGCAGGGACTTTCCATGTCCTGTCGGAAATAGCACAGCAAGGGACTTTCCACAGTGGGAGCACTGAGCTGCTGCAGGAGGTTACACGTGTTGCTGGCTGCAGACCGGCCGTGCCGCAGAGACAAACCCCACACTGCGGCACCCAAGGAACCAGCCCAGCCCTATGGAGGCTCAGCGCGAGCCCTCGGCACACAAGAGACTCTGGGCTGACATAGTCCTTTGACACCTCCTTTCATCAGCTCTCCTCAGCCACACGTACCATCTCCTGAGCTGCGACCGCCTGAGGACAGCCAGGCCTGGGTAATGCCACAGCTCTTTGGCACAGCTGGCTGGAGAGGGAACGCGAGCCAGACCCTGCTTCCTCCCACCAGTTCCCAGGAAAGGATCAGCTTTTCCCAAGAGGGCACAAAACACCCTTATCCCTGTTGGCCTGAAGCAGGCAGAGAGGCAAGCTCAACCCCAAGATGAACCAACCAGCACTGCTCAAAATCCCCAGTCCCTGCCATCACAAATGGCAAAAGACTGCCCCAAAATGAACAACCGTGACAGCCTTGGGACCCACTGCCACCCCCACAGCCGAGACCAGCGCTGCAGAGCCACACCTCTACACAACATGGGTGTTATAGCAACACACCTAACCAGGACCTTGTGAAGATGAGGTGGACAGCAAAAAAGAGGCACAGCCTTATCTGTTCAGACACTCTTAAGCAGTTGTGCGTAAGATCCTGGAGCATCACATGCGGCCTTGCAAGGAGACACTTATCCCAGGACAGCTCATTGCCCTTTTTAGCTTCTACTGCGAGCCCTGGCTGGACTCAACTCCACGTTCAAACACTTGTAAGACCACACAGGGAGGACCTTTGGCAGCTGATGATTTTTGCTAAGTCCTGCAGGAATTTTTTAATTTTTTTTTTTAAACCCAGGAGAAAAAGTTCAGAAGATCTCATCAGTCACAGTACAATTAATAGCACTGGAAGCTGCTGACAAATATAATTTTCTTTAGTCTAACAGAGATGAGCTCACTTACTACAATCCCCATTTTGAACACTGCATTGGGCATCAGCAGAAATTAAAGCATGGGTCAAAAAATCTGCAGGCACCACCTGCACAGCTTGAACCTGGAACTTCAATAAGACACACTGTACACCGAAATGCAACAACCAAACTGTACTGCATCAGAGTGAAGCTTTTAACCTGACATTTATTCAGTCCTACATCCATACCATGAGCCACTTCATCTGTGAATGAAGGCTTCACTGCAGGAGATCCATTCAGTGCCCTACATCCCCATCTCTTGGGCTGAGCTTTTAGCATAACGAAGCGGGAGGGTCTAGCCAGCAGGACAAGGAAGCAGAGGCACAGAAGCACAGCTGTTGACAGGCAGAACACTCAGGTGTCATCTACAGCTGCTGCTTCTTCCTGCCCCCTTGCAGTAGCATCACAAAGAGAATCCAAACGTCAGCCTAGACAGACCGAGGTTAAACCTTTTCCTGACACACATCTCCGTCGCTACCTAAGCTCCACAAACCACAGGGCTACAATCTTTACCTAGGGGAAGCATTAGAGGGAAATTAAATTTATTCCTCTTATCTCAGGCCCTCTGCGTGGTGGTTCTTGCATTCCAAGGCAGATGACAGAGCTGTCTTTCAGGAGCACCAAAGCTTCAGAGGTGAATATACACTTACTACTAACTGCCAGTGCATTTTAACGATGCAAATTGTCCCAGCAGAGCTGACTTGCTGGAAAGCCCAGGGAAGCACGTGGCCCACTGCCATCCCCAGCAAGAACACACTTCTCAGGAGGCATGTTAGCCATACACATGTTAAAGACCAAACATCCAGGGCTGCGAAAAGAAGGCCTGGATTAAAGAGCTGATGGGCTTCTTGGAAAGAGCAGGGCTCGAAAAACCATCCTGTCCAGCAGCTCACAGCCGCGAACAGCTTGGAGCAGCAGCAGTGACCAAAGCCCAGCCCCATTGCCCTGGCAGCCATGGGGGCAGCTGAGTGGACACAGGATCGTGCCTGGGCCGCTTTCCCCAAACTTATGGGTCTGAAGTAGATTTTAGGTTCACATAATGTGGAGAACTTCACAGGTTCATGGCACAACACAGTTTCTTGACAGTTTGCTTGTCTTTTATAGCAGAAAGGAGTTGGAGAGTGGGTGGCTGCCACCACGGAAGGGACGTTCTTGGTGCCTGCGGTCACAAGCAAACCTGAAATTGCTCCTGCTCAGCCTGTGCGCTCAGCAGGGCAGCCAAACCCAGCTCAGCCAAGGAATCTCTCCAGCTTCCAGTGAGGTCCGGGGAGGTGAAAGCTCCCACCACCATTGCCAGTGTTAGCAGATAAGGAAAATCACCCGAGCCTGCCCCAAACAGAGAGGAAAGAAAAAGGATGTGAACATGAAAAGCTTTGCTTTGATCCTTACCTCGTACTCTTTAATAGTCCCCTTCCAAGTGCAGCCACTGTTAATGCAGACTGCGGGCAGACTTTCCACCTCCCGGCGAGCTGCGTTGTCTGGGAAAGCCTAAAATGGAAAAAAAACAAGCAAACCGCAAAAAGTAAGAGGGGCTGCAGTTTTAGTCCAGTCTCCTAATTCCTATATTAAGACTTTATCAAGGTTCCTCCCAGGCCATTTGCCACATCGCATCCTCAGAGATGTGTTAATGGCAAACAAATCATTATTACAGCATTTAAGTAGGCCACTGCTACATTAACATGACCTGATTTTTAGAAGCTGGGGAGTCCACAACATTAATCATAACTCTCACTACTGAAGACAATGTTTCCTAGGAATAAGAGATTCTCAGAACTTATGCTTTAAACAAAAATCACAAATGGTATTAGTGACATTGGTCAGCTGCTTCATTTTTTAAAATGCATTTTTACGTACCGAGCTTGTTTCCAAAATAGAAATTCCTTCTTCATATATTCCTTCCTGAATACAGCTGGCACACTTCTGAGGTCCAGCACTAGCAGAGAGAAAAATAATCATCAAACACAACAAAGAGAGCCATTTATGATTTAATGACAAAAGGACTTCTGGTACCTTGATAAAATTATAGCACTTTCTTATTTTTAAAACAATGCATTGAGTCTTTGCTCAGGTGTATTTCTGACTCCCATTTCTAATCTTCTTTCTTTTCCCAATTAACCACTCTATTCAACTTCCCTCACTTAAAGGCAAGAGTGACACAGAACACGACGAAACTTTTCTGGAAGCCAGTGTGTGCTTAATTTTCACATTTTGGCACAACAACCACACAATGACTTTTAGGAGGCCATTCCTTCAGTAACTGGGCTGAAGGAGATGGGTGATCACCTGGATTGCCACCTGAATGACACCACCAATCTGGGAGATTCTGGAAAAGGGAGCTTTGATGTAACTCCCAGAACAGTAAGAGCAAATCAGACATTACACATTCCCTTGAGGAAGGCCTGATGCTGAACCTCAAATGATTAAACACAGCTCCCTCATCAAGAAGGTCCTGAAAATGAGACTTTTCTCTCCTTTTTTGCTTGAAAATACTTTTTCAAGCTTTTTGTCTTCAGACTGAAGGCACAAAAGTTACCTTATAATTTTCTTCAGACAATAGGAACAGTAACGATGTCCACACTGAGCTTGAAACGGCCTCCTCAATATATTCTTGCAATCGGAGCAGAGGTATTTGACCTCCAGCTTAGTTCCCAGGATCTCCTTTGCAAACCCAGGCTGGTTTAGATCCAAAGAGCCAGGTGGAGTAGAGTTTGCTGCTGCCATGTGAACAAAAGATTCTGGCAGTATCTCCAGAGCCTGAAAATACAAATATTTTCCTTGGTCAGTTAGAACTAACAGTGGTAATTTTTCACATAAACTGTATTAACTCACAGTGTATTACACCAGCCCCCAAACCCAACACACTGACGTAAAACACAACCTTGCGTCAAGCCAGTTAAAAACACTTTTCAGCCATTTTAGAAAGAAATCCAGAACAAAGAGTGGGCAGACCTCACTAATCCCCATCCAAGTTTATTGAAGTGCAGCCCGAAATCCAGGTTTCTGGCCCAAAACCAGGTCAAAACCCCATCAGAAAGTTGCTCAGGAATAGAAATAAATCGCCTCAGCCCACCAAAAACCCATGAGTACCGAGTGCGGTAACCACTGCCTCCCACCACTTCTTTTCACGCTTCAGTTGTCCAAAAAGACCCTAACTGCGTCCAGAACCAGCCGCCTCCGGGGCTCCCGCTCTGGGGAGCCCCCACTACCGGAGACCCCGCCTGATAAGCGGTGGTGGAGCCTCCCCGCTCCAGCGCGACCCGCGGGGAGCCGGGCCCACAGGCACCCTGAGGCGGGAGGCCGCTCCCCCTCACCCCCGCCCCGCTGCGGCCCAGCCTGCCCCGCCGTGAGGAGAGGCCGCGTCCCCGCTGGGCTCAAGGCAGAGGGAGGCTCGGGAAGGGGGGGGTGGGGGGACGGGGACGCGTCCACCCCCTCCGGCCTCCCCCGGTCCCGCACTCACCGGCCGCCTCTGTCCGCGCCCCGTACCGGAAGCCTTCTCAGGCCCCGCCCACCGGACACGTGCAGGAAGCCCCGCCCCTCCGGGCCACACCCCATCCTCACCGGCGCCTAGCAAAGGCCCCGCCTGGAGACGGGGAGGGGCGGGGCCAGCGGGGCGGGGCCAGCGGCCTGCGGCGTCACCCCCCTCTGTCACCCGCCCCTGTCACGCCTCAGCCACCCCACTGTCACCTTCCCACAGCACCCCTGTTACTGCCAGTGTCACCTACCTCTGTCACCCCCCCAGTGTCACCCACCCGTGTCATCTACCCCTGTCACCGCCAGTCACACCCC
>JAOXJM010000007.1:12310952-12332877 GCA_026413425.1 Tringa solitaria | reverse complement strand
AGAGCTGGAGGCAGCACTGGGGGGGTCTCCCCAAAGCGGAGCAGAGGGGCAGAATTCCCCCCCCTTGCCCTGCTGGCCACGCTGCTGGGGATGCAGCCCGGGATGCGGGGGGCTTTCCGGGCTGTCAGTGCCCGGTGCCGGCCCATGGGCAGTTTGTCACTCCCAGCTCCCCCGAGCTCCTCTCGGCGGGACATCCTCCACCCCTCCCCGCCCAGCCCAGCTCAGCCCCCTCACCCACAGCCTCACACCAGTTGCCTGCCAAACGAACCCGGCAGCGGAGCGGCCGCCCCCACCCGAGGGCCAGGGCTGCCCGGGGAGCGGGACTCCACCTGCTCCGCCTTGCCCGGAGGGAACCCGGGTCCCCGGGAAGGACACGCCTTCCCGCGACACCCGCCTCACCAACAGGCGGGCAAGGGAAATGCCCCCCCCCAAGCCCGGCAGGCAAAAAGGCCCCCTCCTGCCCTGCCCCGCCCTGCCCTGCCCCGCCCCGCCAGCTGCCGCCCGGGCGGGCCCTCAGCGTCCCGACGGGC
This sequence comes from Tringa solitaria, assembly GCA_026413425.1. Classification (NCBI taxonomy): domain Eukaryota; kingdom Metazoa; phylum Chordata; class Aves; order Charadriiformes; family Scolopacidae; genus Tringa; species Tringa solitaria. The sequence goes on along the minus strand of JAOXJM010000007.1, from coordinate 12,332,347 downwards.
GGCCGAGGCGGCAGGAAGCGGAAGCAGCCATAGCAGCCCCGCCCACTGCGCAGCCCCACCACAGCGCATGCTCCGCTCTGCCCAGTCGAGCGCGGCGATTCTGACCGCGTCTGAGGCCGAGCCAGTGCCTTCTCGGTATCGGGCTATTGACAGCGACACCAGCCTCTCAGAGCGCGCAGCTGCTTGCTCGCCCGCCTCCAGCCTGGCACGTATATTCGCCAATCGCATTGCGAGCGGCCTGATTGCTAGGTGTCTCCACCTATTACAAACAGGAGCGCCACGCCCGCCTCGCCCGCTAATGAGGCCCCGCCTTTCCTGAGTGGCGTGCGCGCTGCCCTATCGACGAGCGCGTCGTCCGGTGGGGGGCGGGTGTTGGGCTGTGAGCCCCCTCTGCACAGCCTCCCGAGCGGCGGGCGCGGTGGCGGGTGGGGTTGGTGTCGGTGCCATGGCGGAGAGCGACTGGGACACGGTCACGGTGCTGCGCAAGAAGGGCCCCAGCGCGGCCCAGGCCAAGTCCAAACAGGTCAGCGGGGCGCTGGAAGTGGGGAGCGGCCTAGGCCGCGGCTGCGGTTTTGCTCGAGCCTCGGCCGCGGGTTCGGCCTGTGACCGAGGCCTGAGCGAGTGTGCGGCCGTTGCTGAGGGGGCGACTCCCGGTAGCGAAGCGCTCACCTTGGCCCCTTTTCCCCTCCCCAGGCCATCTTGGCGGCCCAGCGGCGCGGAGAGGACGTGGAGACCTCCAAGAAGTGTGGGTATCCTGCGGCCGGGCTCCCCCTCAGCTCGGGGGGGCAGAAGGCAGCACACCGCCCCCAGCCCAGCTAAAAGCCGTCCTAACCGGGGCTGCCTAGAGCTGAGAATCACTGGGAAGGTGTGGGGGGGGCGCTCCCTTGTTGCCAGCTCCGAGTTTCTGGTTGCCCAGAGCTGAGTGCTGTCTAGTGTCTGCACTGCTCTTGGAAGAGCTTTCATGATTGCAGAACTTCCAATTTTTACAACTTATTTCTCGTGTTGATAACACATGCTTAAAGATTTCAATGACTGTTTATCTTCCGTCTTTAAAAGTTCTGTATTTCCTGTCCAGGGTAAATCCTCAGGCTCTCTCACCACAGGGGTGAGAGTAGGGTGGTTGGAAGTACATAAAGAGATGATCCTTGTAGGAGGTTTTAGTCAGTTGCATTAAGAGGCTAAAATGTCAGAGACTAATGTGAGAGAAAGGTTTCAAACTATGACTTAAATACTTTAACTAGTGAGATGAAGCAAATAGCATGTTTTTGAAGCTAGGGTTAGGGTTTACTTATAAAAGACATCAGAAAATCGATTAAAAGCCACTTATTCACACCACCTTACATCTGAGCAAACAAGATGCAAGTTCAAATATTAACCCTCACATGCTGTAGCACAAACACGCGTGTCTGAAGTGGTTTGAATATTAAATCTCAAAGCAATGGCAAGATCTTGTGTATGTGGAGTGAAGTTCAGATGTAAGGTAGTGAAAGGGGAGGACTCTGCATGGCTGCATTTAGACATAAGCCTTAACAAGATTAAGATAACATGTTCTCTGGTGGACAGGATCCAGTTGAGATTAGTGCTGATGTTGGCACGTTGAAATCTTGAAAGCTCACTGGGATCCTGGGCAGCTGAGTACTTACAAAAAGTGCTTTGATACTTTTTGGCACAGCTCTGAGCCTTGTTTTGTTTGTCCTTGGTTGGATTTTTTTTTTTTTTTTGTTCTTGCTTCGAATGATAGGGGCAGCAGGCCAAAACAAACAACACTTTATAACAAAGAACACGGCCAAGCTCGACCGAGAAACAGAAGAGCTGCACCATGACAGAGTTCCGCTGGAGGTGGGCAAAGTGATCCAGCAGGGACGACAGAGCAAGGGCATGACGCAGAAGGACTTGGCCACGGTGAGTATGGCCCAGGACCCACTGGCCTCTGCTCCTGCTCTCCTGAGGCAGGTTTAGGCACTTCAAGATGAAGGTGGACACTTTTTCTGTCCCATGGTGGGCAGTTGCACTGGGGTGGTATCACAAACAGGAAGTTTGGTGAACGCAACATCTCTGATGTCCAGGCAACATCAGTTATCTGGGAGATGTTGTGGGGGTTTATCTGTGCAGCCCTTCAACACCTGCTTGGAGATGGGGTGTTCCTGCAGCTGTTGAGCTGGTAGGAGGCTTTTTTTTTCCCCCCTCTCCTCCCATCAACTCAGCACCGCAGTGAGGTTCGTTGTGCCATCTGGGCCTGACACAGTGTTCGGAAGGTCACTGCTCTCTTAAAGAATAGCGATATGTAGTGCTACTGCCCCTCTTGGGAGGCTGAGGGAGGCAGAAATCTGTCCAGGGTGGATGTCACTATTGCTGTGACACTCAAATAGTGGAGGGAGGCAATAGTGGTGATGGAGTAAGCCTGGAAGTAGCACTCTGTCCTCCAACCCTGGCATAATTAGAGGCTGTTACTTACCTGTGTGAGTTGGGGGGGGCTGGTGCTGAGTGTTTGCTGTGTAAGAGCCAGAGTTTGAGACGCATCCTCTCTTTTTAGAAAATCAATGAAAAACCACAAGTTATTGCTGACTACGAATCGGGAAGAGCAATCCCTAATAACCAAGTTATGGGCAAGATCGAAAGAGCCATCGGTAAGTTAAGAAAGGAGACTTCAAAAATAACGACAGCACCCTCTGTGCCTAGGAAGGATGTTCTGGTTTACCTTACCTACATTTTCCACATCAGGAAGTTGCTGGCTGTAGGTTATTGTGGGTGCGGTGTCATTAAGCTGTGTTCTGATAAAACTGGGATCTGCTGACTGAAACCAGAGCTCAGAGCTCTTGTTTTCTTTTGTTCTCCATGTGTGGGGCCATGCCCTGGGTACCACCCCTGTATGCTTCCCCCCCCCCCAAATCAACAACATACTGAGACCCACAGAGGCCTGATTATCCTTGGGAGAGGATCTTGCAGCCACTAGTGTTGATGTTACCCTCCTGAGCTGGTTCAGATGCCATTTCATGGGAAGACAGTGCACAAGCAAGAATTGGAGCTTTGTCTGAAACTAGTCTGGGGCTCCTAGAAAGTAAAGCAGGATTCTCCCTAACTGGTTCCCCTGCTCTCTTTTTTTTCCATTTTTTTTTCCTTATAGCAAAAATATGAGGAAATAAAATTATTGGGTAAATGATTGAATGCTGATGGAGGTCATCTCCTTTGTTTTATTCCAGGCCTTAAGCTGCGTGGGAAGGATATTGGAAAACCGCTGGAAACTGGCCCCAAAGGGAAATGACAACAAAGCCTCGAAATCAGTTTGTCCAGACTGATCTTGTCTGGCTGGTTCTCTTTAACCACCAGAATCTCTCTTCGTATTGCCAAGCTGAACAAGAGGGTTTCAGACTTGCTTTGGGGGGGAAATCTGCTGAATCTGTACCTGCTGTAAAAAGGCACCCTTAAAGAAGCGATTTTCCTGATTTTGTTTTTCCTTCCTCCTTTCCAGAGATCGAGGAACTAAGCCCCCAAAAATACTACATCTGAAAAACATGTGCGTCTTGGTGTTTAGAAGCAGCTAATGTTAAGACACTTGGGGTGGTCTAAAATGCCATCATTTAATTGGAAAAATTTGTGGGAGGGGTAGGATATATTATATATAAATAATTTGGGAGGGTTGGGGGTTGATCAGTGTCTGCATTTGAAATGATGACTCAGTCACTGCATCACAATGACATTTCTGTTTGTTCCTTCCAGCCTGTTTTAAAGAGATCTATATAATAAAGTTTGATACCCTTCAGATGCACAGGGTGCTCGCTGCGTGCTTACCAGCTGTTCTGGGCTGTGGCTGGAGTTGCAGCACCCTCTTCCTTTGGGAAGTGTAATTAGTGGGACATTGGAGCACCTGGGGCAGGGGCCGGTGCTGGGGCAGGCTTCCTGCCTGCTCTGCCCGCTCCCTGGCAGTGAGCACTGCAGCTTTGGCTGGCGGCCCAGGGATGAAATCAGTCCTGTGTTTTTATCGTGTGTGGAGGTGAGCGGAGCCTGTGGAGCTCTAGAGAGCGAGGCAGATGCCTTGGGCATCTCCATGGAGCCAGAGCCCTCCTTGTCTCTGGGCTCTGTCTTTACCTGGCTCCCACCAGCACAGCTCTGCCGGGTGCTGGTTTGGGCAGGCCAGTGCTGTGGTGGAGCTGGAGCAATGGTGCTCAGTGAGCGTGTGGTGTAACCCAAGTGGTATGGAGCTGAAGGGAGAGTTGTCTGTGGCAGAGTGAGAGGAAAAACAGGCTTCAGTGGCAAACTGGGAAAGCAGGACACCCCAGTCCCCTCTGGATGAGCTCCAGGGTTTGAGCTAATCCCCTGGTGGGGATGTGAACCGGTCTGGCTGCTGTTGGACTTGGGTGGCACGTCTGGCCGTGGGCTGCTTAGGGCTGCTCGGGATTAAGTTAAGTTTTGAAAGCTGGGGGGGGGAAGAGAGGAGTCCTGGGCTCAGGGCGGCCTGGGTGCAGCGTGAGTGCCCTGGCCCTGAGCCCAGCCTGTGCCTCAGGAACATCTTTTTTTTTTTTTTTTTCTCAATGACCTTTAAATGCAAAATATCAAGAGCAAGAGCCTTTCAAAGGTGCGGGGGCTGTCCTACAGCAGGTGGGCACCTGTACAGCTGTGTCGGGGCTGTGCTCTGCCCTCGGTGTGCTGCCTGCTGACCCCCCCCACTCCCTGCCCTCCCCAGATCCCCCTCCAAACCCAGCAGAACCCTGGGCTTCCTCAGCAGGGCTCCGTGCCCTGCGAGCTCTTGTGTTTAATCCTGGATGTGGGAAGGGGCCCTGTGCAGCACTTGCTGATCTCCCTAGCCCTAGGGGGCCAGGACTGCACACTTCACCCCCTTCCACGGCCAGGATCCTGCTTGGAGAGGGACGGCCACTGCATGAAACACCTGACAGAGCCTGTCAAAGCACGGGCACATCACTATATCTTGGTGCAGAAAATTCATGTTACAAAAACCAATGCTTTCCCCGAGCAATGGAGGTAGTGGAGGCAGCAGCATGTCCCTCAGCGGGGATGGCACCCTGGGGTGAGGACCCGAGGCAGCTCCCCGGTGTCAAACGCTGAGAGCTGCAGGCAGCTGTGGGAGTGTGAGGACTTGCTGGAGGGATGCTCTGCCCCACGTGCGCCTCGCCGGCGTGAGTAGGCAATTACTGCTGCTGGCTTATTATTTCAAACATCATGTCTCTCTTTTGGCTCTGGAGAGATAACGACCTTGTCCTGTAAAGAAAGGTGAATGAGAATCAGTTACAGTAGGCGTAGGTTGTGTCTAATTTGAAATAGAAGGACTTCCAGGCTGCAGAGGGGAGAACCCCTCTGCCGGCCTGCCATCACCCCAGCAGAAGAACCAAAGCCTGCAGCACGCCTAGGGAGCTCCACGTCCTGCGTGGGGTCAGTCCCAGGGTGGTGGCTCTGCTAGGGGTTAAGTGGCACCAAAACCATCAAAGGAAACTACAGCTTAAACTGCTTCTCGCAGTTTTAAGTTGCTGTCTTGAAGAAGATGAGCAATGTTTGCATGACCTGCTCCCTGCAGGGCTCTGGGGAGGAGGATCGCAGCCTCAGCTCTTTCTGGAGCAACTGCCTGGTGGCAGCAGCAGCATTTCTGGGTCAGTGCTACAGCTTGGGGTCGCTTGTTCGCAGGCAAGCTGATAAGAGGCAGAGCCCTTTGCACCTCCCTGACGTGTTGGCAGAGTGTGGGCTCAGGGGGAGCTTGATGGGATTTGCTGAGCTTTTAGGAAATGGCTGTTTTGGCGTGGTTGGGGGCAAGCAAGAGAGCCCTTCACCCCTGTCCTTACATCTCGAAAAGTGATGTTGTCAAAGCCCCGGGGAATGTTGCTCTCTGCTGGTGTCCCGCTTGCTGGCCCTTGCGGCTTCAGCCAGTACCAGCCTCCAGCAGCCACCAGCGCCACGATGATGATGGCCAGGAGAAGACCGAGTACCACCTCTACCACAAAGCTGCCAGAGGATTTCTCTGCAGGGAAAAGAGATGCTGCCAGGCTCGACTCACCACCCAGGAGGGCTGGGTCCTGCACCCCTCAGCGCCAGCACCCCGAGCAGTGCCGGGTTGACCTTTCACAGCCAGAACCAGCCCCACACCTTCCACTGGCACCTCCAGGCTGGAATGGCAGCCCCCCCTGGTGCTGTACACGATGTCGTCCAGTGCCACTGTCCCCACCATTGGCCACCTCCGTGTCGTGATCTCAAAGATGATCTGTGGGGAGAGATGTGCCATGTGTGGGGGCGATGCCTGGGGAAGGCAACCCACACCCCTGGAGGACACCCTGCACCCCATGGCCACCATACTCACCTGGAACTCACTGGGGCTCTGCACAGGCACCACGCCGCTCTGCCAGCCCTGGCTCCGGTGCCCCAACACACTCCACACCGTGCGCTGCCCCGCCACGCTCTGCAGCCTCACCCGCAGCTCCCCACGGGCTGCAACATGGAGGGGCACCTGGCATCCATGGAGCCCCCCAAGAGCCACCCGGCCCTGCCATCCTCCCCTGGGATGGCAGCACCCAGCAGGGCCATCCCCACCACCCACCCGGCGCTGAACCACAGTGTTCACGGTCTTGTGGGTGGGGAGGGGGTTTGCAGCCCCTGAACAAGCTTCCCGCTCCTATCGTGGGCTCCTGATGCCCTCCCCAGGGACAGCCCCCCTCCCTGTGGTGCTTACAGAGGTGCTCCGGGATGTCCATGTGGTACCAGAACTGCAGGCAGGAGTTGGCAGCAGCAGGCAGGTGCTGGCTCTCCAGCTGGGCAGTGGTGCCCCCCGGGCCCAGCACGCTGGTGTCGAAGTGCATGTAGTGACCTGAACAGGTAGGAACAGAGCACAGGGTGTCCCTCAGTCCTGCAGCTCCCTCCCCACGTGTCCTGCTCCCCAGCAAAACCCCCAGCAATGCCTGGAGGATTGTACTCCCCAGGCCTGCTCCTCACAGCCTTTGGGACCAAGCCATTCCTCTTGGGTGAGGAGGGGAAGGGGATGCTGTGGAGCCAGGCCCCCAGGGACACACTGCGCAGGGGACATTCATGGGCGACCCCATCCATGCCCAGCTCCTTTTCCTCCCCTGAGCCGTGCCAGGGTGCTCTGGGAGGAACAGGTTTCTCCTACCGTCCCGTGTGCCCAGGGTGTGATCCTGCTCAGGGCCGGGGTACTTGGCAAGGGGGACCCCACTCTTCCAGCCCCAGGCGAAGCCGTGCAGGCGGGGGTCCGAGGGGCTGCTCCAGCCACACGTGTCCCGCTCAAAGTCACAGGATGCTGAGAGGAAAGGGGGGGGGAGGGTTGTCATGCACCCAGCGCCACAGGCACCCCCAGCCCTGCGCTGCCTGGTGAGAGACAGGGCATACAGGGGGAGCAGCCCCCAGCTCCCTCCCCACCACCCCCAGCTTCGGGCCAGGCCAAGCTCAGGGCAGGAGTGCCCGGCGGCCATGGCAGAGCTGTGATGGATGGGACGGGCTATCCCCCTGGCCGCGTGCCCCCATGGGGTGCCCTGTCCCCCTGAGACAGTCTGTGGTCCCCCCAAGGCAGTCTGTGGTCCCCCCGTGGTGTGGGCTCTCACCTGGTTCGGGGCAGGCTCCATCTGACACATGCAGGTCATCCAGCGCAATGTATCCGTGGCTGCCCCCAGCTCCCACCGCCTCGAATATGGCCTGCCGGAGCGGGGAGCAGGGCGGGATGCTGAGGCTGGCACCTGCCATGCTGCCCTTGTCACCCCCGTCTGGCTCCCTACCGCCAGGTTCCCAGCACCCTGCCCCATTTCACCTGCCAGTTCCCATCTGGCTGGACAGTGACGTGGCCGCGGTGCCAGGCGTCCCCCTCCATGGCACTCACACTCATCACCTTCCTCCGCACCCCACTCTGCTCCATGAAGACGCCAAGAGATCCTGCCCAGGTCACCCGCCATGAAGGAGGGGTCTGGGCTGTGCCATGCAGGACCCCTACCCCTGCAGATTTGTCCCCAGGGGCCTCGCAGGGAGTCATGGCACTCACCTGGGGTCCCGGTGTTCAGCTGGTACCAGAAGGCCAGGCACTGGGTGGGCGCGGAGGGCCGGTAGGGCTGGGAGGTGAGGGCAGCTGTGCGCCCCGCAGGCAGGGAGACCCTGTCCATGCTCACCACCATGTAGTGGCCTGGGGGGAGAGAAACCCCCACATCATGACCCCTGTCCCTGGGAGAGCACCAGAGGACTGCTGGGGCTGGGGTGCCCCTCCAGGCTGGGGAGCCCTAGGGCTGGGAAACTCCAGGTTTGGGGAGCCCCATATAGTAGTGCCCTCTGCATATCCTGGGCAGAGTGGGCAGGGAGGACACTCAGGGCAAGCAGGACACAGGGCATATAGGCAGGGCAGGCAGGGAGAACACTCGGGGCAGGCAGCAGGGCTCCACCAGAGCCGCAGGAAGCCACGGCCCCGGTACCTGTGGCAGTGCCGGTGGTGTGGTCGGCCGAGGGGCCACGGGTGGTACCGGTGCCATTGCTCTGTCGCAGCCAGGTATGCTGCTCACTGGCTGCCAGCCCGCAGGCATCCGCCTCGAAGGAGCAGGAGAGCTCAGCCCCGCAAGGTCCCACTGTCAACGTCAGATCGTCCAGCGCCACATCCCCCAGGAACCCGTCCCGCAGGGCCTCGAAGGACAACTGCCACCAAGACAGTGGCATCAGATGGCATCGTGCCCCACTGTCACCCGGGGGGGGGGGGGGACGGGACCTGGCCCTCACCCGGTACTGTCGCTGGCCCGTGGTGGGCAGTGTCGCCTGTCCCTGGTGCCAGATGCTGCCCTGGGTCCCCCGCTGGGTCCAAATCACCATCTCCTCCCCTCCCTCCAGCTGCATCTTGAGGTTCAGGGTGCCTGGGCAGAGGGGAGAGTTGGGCAGCCATCCTGCACCTCTCAGGGACCCCACAGTCCCTAGGGGAGCGGAGCCAGACTGGGGCATCGCCGAGAGGATGCCATGGGGCTGCATACCGATCTGCGGGCCGGCCAGGCGGTACCAGAAGGAGAGGCAGTGCAGGGCGGTAGCAGGCTCCTGGTGGTAGGTGATGAGCTGCGCCCGCTTCCCACGGCTCCACGGCGCAGAGGGATCAGCAGCCAAGAAGTAGCCTGAGTATTGGGGACAGCCAGGGTGGAGGGGACATGGACATGGGTGCCCTGAGCTGCGCCCAGATCCGGGTGCCCCCGGGCTGCCCTGGCTGAGGCATGGGGCCTCACACAGGCATGGGGCTGCTTGGGGTGCTCAGGAGGCTGTGGGGTCCCCAGGAGAAGAGCCAGCCCCTTACCTGAGCCCGTGGTGTGGTCAGAGCCCTGCCTCTGCCCCGTGATGTGCACCCATTTGAAGTCACTGGACTGATCCTGGTACCAGCCACACATGCCCCTCTCGAAGTTGCAGGACAGCTCTGGCCAGAGAGGGGTGACCGTGGTGAGAGAGTGAAGATAAGGCACTCCAAAAGCAGACAGGTCCCCAAAAATGTCCCTTTGCTTCTGCTCCCCCGTCCAACTCCCTGAGTTCGCCCCATCCAGGTGCCTTGGGGTAGGATGTGTGCTCAGCCCCAGCCCCAGCGCTTCTGCACTGTGGTCCTGTCCCTGGGCTAGGGACAGAGTGACAGTCCCCAGGCAGACCCCCTGGAAGCAGCACCCATCTCTGCAGGTGGGGGGCCAGGTCCCCTCCTGCTCAGGGTTGCCATCCCTGCCCATACCCTGCCCTTCCTGGCCATACCCGTGGTCCCTGGTGGCATCATGTTGGGGTGGCACTGCACAAATGTCACATTGTCGATGGCGGCGCTGGCCAAGTCCTGCAGATCCACCAGCCCCAGCAGCTCGACCTGGGGGTGGCATGGTGGTGGTGAGCCCCAGGGTGCCTGGCAGCACTGTCACTGCCCCACCAGTAGGCAACCAGGCTTGTCCCCATGCCCCTGGGGGCACCTGGAAGGGCCGTGTCCTCTGCCCCAGTGGGACGCTGATGTGTCCCTCAGCCGTGCCACCGTGTCCCTGTATGTGCCAGGCCAGGTGGGTGGTGCCAGTGGTGTGATCTGCGATGCTGACAGCGAGGAAGCCTGGGCACAAGAGGTGGTGTGGAGGCTGGGGGGAACAGCAGCCCCCGGCCACCCCCTGGGAATCCTCCCAGTGCCTCAGCAGGCACCCAGCCCACGGCCACAGGGGACAGGGATGGGGAGAGGGACACCTCAGCTCCAGGATGGTGTGGTGGGGCAGAGCTGGGTGGGAGAGGCAGCAAAAGCAGGCAGGCGTGTGGGGCTCTGCCCTGTGCCAGGCTGGGACAGGGAGCGGGCAGGACACCCCAGGACTGAGTGGGGGGTTACCTTGGGGGCTGCTGTGGATGCGGTAGCTCATCTCCATGGCACAGGCGGGGCCGGAGGGGCCCAGCAGAGGCGTGCGTGCCTTGGCAGCAGCCATCACTTGTCCTTCTCCGGCCTGGAGGGCCAGGAAAGCCCCTGGGCACAGAAACACCCTGAGAGGTCAGGGCAGGGGCCCTTTATCCGTGGCAGCATCCCCAGCCCAGCACCCTGCCAGGGCATCACCCCCCACTTCCCACGGTGGCACCCACCCACACCGGCTGAGTGGGAGCAGGGGGTCCCTGCACCCTGGGGGTGCCTGCACCTTGGGAGCCCCTGCAGTGGCTGGGGACCAACAAGCATCGTCTCTGTGGTGGGAACAGCCTCACCTGTGAGGATGGTGTTGGTGGCATCAGAGGTGCTGTTGGTGACGCCCCAGCGCAGCTGCCCCAAGCTGACGTCATGCCAGCCCCCGGCCCCTGCCTCGAAGGTTGTTGCTCCTGCAAAAGCCCAGACTCAGCCCCACTGGGCCACTGTGCCTCCCGGGGGCTGCGTGGGCACCTATGTGCCCTTGCCATGCCAGCCAAGGGGTGCCCAGGTCACCCTGCCCTGGTGCCCTGCCTGACCACTGGGGAGCCGAGTGCCCCCCATGGCTCTCACCACAGTGCTTCTCGTCGGAGCCGTCGGCACACGTCTCAACAAAGTCACAGGCCAGCTCCGCGTTGATGCAGCCTCCGCTGTCACAGGCCACCTCCTCAGCCGTGCAGGGGCTGGCATATGGCTGGCTTGGCAGTGTCACCAAAGTCTCGTCTGATGGCAAAACACCCCAGGATGGAGAGCAGTGGTGAGAGGTACTGTCACCATTGTCATCCGTTCAAACCATGGTCCCCTGTCCCTGACCATCTCCCTGGCCCTCCATTGTCCCCCAGCCCCATCCCTGCCCCACCTGCTGCCACCAGACAAAGCAGAGGGGGCTGACAATAGCTGCCCATGTGACATGGCTCGGGCAGCAGGTTTTGGCACAGGGGATGGAGCGTCACAGCTGTGGGATGAGGACACCAGGGCAAATGCTTGCCATGCTGTGCCCAGCATGGTCACCATGATGAGCAGAGGGATGGGCAGACTCTGCAGTTCGTCCTTTAGGGATGGTGCCATGGGCACAAGACACCTGGGGACCGCTGCCAACACTGGAGCAGGGGTGGGGGATGGCCGCCCTCCAGCTCACCCTCCATGCAGCCCGGAGACAGGATCAGGTCATCAATGGCAATGGTCCCTGTGCCACTGGCCACCCCCTCAATCAGCACCTGTGGGGAGGCAGCGTGCCACATCAACATGGGGTCTTGCACAGTGTGGAGGGGATGGGCAGTGGCGCTGGGCATGGCGGGGCACCAGGGAGCTGCGGGGTGGGGGGAACTTGGCTGCTGTGGTTGGCCAACATGTCTTGCCTTGGGAAGAGGCTCGGTGGGAGCAGGGGTGATGCTGCGGTTGGAAGAGATGCTTGGGGTGATGGTGCTGCCCCAGCACACAGCCATGGCCTGCAGCTGTCCTCCAGGGCCAGCTGGGAGGGGGGTCTGGCTGCGTGGGTGGCCATGGGGCACAGCAGACAGGATGGTGGGAAGGCATGGAGTGACGTGGGATGGATGAAAACACCCTCCACCCCCTTCCAGTGGGATGGTCGCTTGGCTTGGGGGGCTGATAGGGGGATTTGTAGGTGTGGGCATAGGGACACAAGGGTGGCATATGTCAGCACCAGGACGCTCAGATCTGGCATCTGATTCCCAGTTCAACCCCTACGCCTGGTCCCGTCCCACAGGTTCACAGCAGGGATGACCACGTGCCCTGTGTCCCTCACCCTGCAGGCAGCCCAGCTCGCCCCAGCACAGTGCCCCAGCCCACCTTGAATTTCTTGGTCACATTGAAGTCCACTCTCTCCCGGATCCAGGAGCTTCCCAGGTCCCCCATCCTCTCCCTCACCAGGTACTTGGTGGAGTTGGTCACGTAGGAGATGCTGAGTCTGCTGGTGGCTGAGCCTTGGAGGTGGCAGTACAGCACGAGCTAGGGAGAGGGGGGGAGTGAGTGAGCCCCGAAACCCTGGGCAGGGGTACACAGCCCCCTGCATCCCACAGCGTGGCTGCCACCCCACAGAATGCTCACAAAAGTGGGGCTGGAGGAGCTCAGAGCTTCCAGTGGGCACCAGAGATGCCACCAAAACACCCTGAAAAACCTTTTGCCCACCCCAAGCAAAGGGCCAACTGCAGCCCCAGCCCTATGCGGGGGTCCCCACAGCTGGGGACCTGGTTGCCTGCCACCACTGTGCCCACACAGGCTGTGACTCACGGAGCAGGAGTTGGTGGCCTGGAAAGTGGGACTGCTGAGCCGTGCTGCGCCACTGGCCCCCGTGGCTGAAGTGTTGCCCACGTGGAGGAAAAAACCTGCATGAGATGCCGGGAAGGAGCTGAACGGTGCTGGGCCGGGTGTGTGAGTAGAAGGTGCTGTTTTCCCAGCAATGGCCTTAAGCTGAGCCTGGGCACATGTTACCACAGGGGCCGGAGGCCACATCTACCCAGGGGCCAGTGATGCCCTTGGGACTCTGGGATGCCGGCACGTGGTAGCATACCTGTCCTGCTGTTATTGCTGTGGTCCCGGGTGGGAATGCTGTACATGGTCCCCAGGCTCAGGCTTGTGTTCCTCTCCCACTTCGGCTGCCCATCCTCCACCTCCCAGAGGCAGGGACCTTTCTCAAAGGAGCAATGTTTAAAGTCCCCTGCAGGGAGGGAGGGAGAGCAGAGTGACCCAGGGAGGTCTCTATGATGGACTGACCCCTCCACAAAACCCTCAGGGTAATTTTGCCCCTTGAGCTGAACAGCCATGGGGCAGAGCTGGGGTGACCTCTGCCAGCCCCACAGCCTGACTTTTCCCCCTCCAGGGCAGACCCTCAGCCTGGCCGTGCAGTCAGGGGGCTGGCAGGCAGGACCCCCTCCCCAGATCCAGAGGTGCTCACCACACCGCGTTGTGTTCTCGTCCGAGCCATCCCCGCAGTCGTCGGTGCCGTCACAGAAGCGGTGCTTTGCCAGGCAGGAGCCCCTATTGCACCTGCTCTCCTCCACCCCACAGTCCTGCTGCCTGGGCTCTGGGGTGGTGGGACATGGCATCAGCACCTGGTCAGCCCCGTGGGCACCCCAGCACATGCTGGGCTTCCCCCACATCCTTCCCTACATTGCTCAAGGGACTGGGTTTGTGGCACACCCCATGCCCTGGCCAGCCATATGCACCCAAGACACAGCAGGAGAGACCCCCAGCTGCATGGCCCAGATTGATTTCTCTGGGGATCCCGGCTTGTCTCTCATCCCAGCGGATGCGGGACCCACCCTGCAAGCCACAGTTCCTGAAGATGATGTCGTCAAGCGCCAGCTCTGCGCCAAACGCTGGTGGTTGTGTCAGGGAGAAGATGAGCTGCCAACAAGATGCCAGGGATGGCATGAGCTGAGCATCTGCATGAGCTGCCCACACATCCTCGTCTCCCAGTGAGGGACATGGCCCAGGTACCAACACGGCCCTGCCTCACCTGGAACTGCTCTGCAACTCGGCCAGGGTAGGCGACCAGCTGGTGCCAGCCTTCGCCTCTGCGCTCAGGGCTCCGCCACAGCTCCACCACCTCATCCCTGTACATCATGGCCAGGCGCAGCACCGGCTGCTCCATCTGGTTGAGCCCTGTGGGGAGACCCAAAACGTGGCTCGCGGCACTGAGCACCCCAGGGTACCCACAGGGACAAACTGAGCCCTGCCACCTCTGAGGACTGGAGCTGAGACCCCTGGGTCCTGCCAGCTCTGCTTGCAGAGCACAGGGAGGTGAGCAGGATGGCAAAGATCCATCTTGAGGTGCCAGTGGCTCTGTCTCTGCCATGGGGGCAGATGGTCCCATCTCTCCTCACTGCCCCCCATCATTGCTTCCCTGTGGCTGGTTCCCCGAGGCCCAGCCGTGCCCACTGTGGGCACCCTCACCGCTTCCTGAGAGGTGGAACCAGGCGCTGATCTCACACGTGGCGGCTGCTTCCCGTATCACTGGTGACCTGAGCCAGGCCGTGGCCATGGTCTTTGCCGGGGGAGACACGGTCACCATGAACCACCCTGGGGAGGGCAGAGAGCAGAGCCCCATGGGATGGCACCATAGCCATGGCCAGCACTGGTCCTGCCCTGCCATGGGTCTGCTCCTACAGGGAGGATGGGTGTCACAGCACCCTGGCTTCAGGGCACCCATGGCTCAGGGTATGGTGCTGCGGGTGCCCGGAGCCCGCTCAGCAGCCAAGCAGCTCCTGCTTACCCAGGTTAGTGCCCACGGTGTGGTCTGAGTACGGCCCCGTGCCCCACGTGGCCAGGTTTGCCTGGCCCCGCACCCATCTGTAAGTTGAAGTGCTCACGTCCTGCCAGCCACAATCGCCTTCCTCAAAATCACAGGTGAAGGGGGTGCCCAGCACCGCCGAGCCCCACAGGTACCCTGAGGGTGGGCAGACAGGGTGTCAGGGCAGGGCTGGGTCTGCCCTGGGGACATGCACCAACCCCAGGGACCTGCACCCACCTTGGGGTCCTGCACCGATCCCAGGGACCTGCACCCAACCTGGGCACTCATGCCCACGGTGCCCCCAGCTCCATTGCCTGCTCTCGCCCCAGACGCAGGGCCTGGGAGCGTGTCGGGGGGGGGGGGGCATGCACTCACCGCACTGGTTCTCGTCGGAGCAGTCGCTGCAGTTGCAGATGAAGTCGCAGAGCTGCTCAGCTGTGCTGCTGCAGCTGTTGACGACCGTGGACCCACCAGGGAGGATAGTCCCGGCTGCAGTAGAAACAACAGGGCTGAAAAACCCTTGAGGATCCGGGCATGGTGCCCGCAGCAGGTGACAGAGAGCACACGTGGCCTGCATTTGTCTGGGGTCCCCAGTTTGGGATCCTGCTTGGGGCGGGGGGAGTGCTTGGACAGGACCCCTGCAACCCCACAACCCCCACATCTCCTTTGCCATCCACCACCAGCCCCGTGGTGCCCCCAGGGTGCCAGAGCCTGCTGGGGCTGGGGCGCTGAGCCTCCAGCCTGGTATATCTCATCCCTGCCCTGAGTCTCAGTCCTCAGAAACAGGAAAATTTGGGCATTTTCCTCCCCACACCAAGCAAAGCCATCAGCGATACCCAGCCCAGTGCTGGCACTCGCTTGCCCCAGGGAATATTGGGCTGACCATCTTTGCCAGCAGAACCCAACGGAGGGGTTTGATGAGCTGCATCTGCTGCAGACCCCCCTAGAGCTGGGGGAGCAACAATCCACATGGGAGCCCATGCCAGGGAAGGACAGAACAGAGCAGCCAGCGCTGCATCCCCTTCTCTCCCAGCAGCACGACCCCCCGTGTCAGCAGAGCTCACCCAGCAGCAGCAGGAGGGCGAACACTGCCTTCCCAGCCATCTCGGCCTCCTGGCCACAGCGAGGGTAGAACAGAGCACGGAAAGGTAGAGGGCCGGCAGGGGAGGCCACGCCGGGAGCCCAAGGCTGGAATCTGCTCCCTGGGACCTGCCCCGTGTTGGACTTCAGCCCCGCTGTTATCAGCTCCCCTGCCCCGGCAGTGGGTTTATGGCAAGGCGGTTTGTCGGGCTGGGACAGGTCACCCATGGTCCCACCACCCGGCACCACTGCCAGCACCACAGGCGGCAAGCTGGCAGCTGTGCATCCCCAGACCTTTGGCTGCTTTTCCCCAGCGCACCCCACTTCTTCAGCCCCCCTTTTCCAGCCGCACTGGGATGCTGGGTGCTGCTCTGACTGGGACAAGGCCAGCTTGCACGATCCAGAGGCACACACCAGCTCAACGAGGGAAAACGCCACTTCTTCCTGCCACGCTGGCCGTGCTGCCAGTCCTGGGGGAGAAGCTGGCACCTCTGCCAGGGCCATGGGGGCCGTGCTGTGCCAGCTGGGCTGTATCATGCCTGACTGCAGGGAGAAACAGTCCCTGAGCATAAGGAACAGTGGGAGAACCTTTGGGCACAGGCTCTGGGTGCAGGACACGAGCTGGCAGCAGGGAGGACAGCTGTGCTGGGGGGCAGCAGGTGCGAGGAGCGATCCCGGGGCAGGAAAGGTATAAATGGGTCACGATGCAGTCAGGCAATGGGGAGCCACGGCAGGCAAGGATCCCTAGGACTTGGGGTGTTTAGGCATAGAAATGTTGGGGCTTTGAATTCAGAACAAAACTCTGGCTGCCTGGAGGTTTGGGACAGGCTGGGAGAGGAGGCAGAGACAGGCAGGACGTGCCGGAGCAGCAGCCTGTCCCAGTGCCCAGCTGAGATGGCTTTGCCAAAAGCTGGGGCTCCAGCCCAGCCCAGGGACCCCCTGATGGCAGGCAGGAGGGGGGGTGTCTCTGCCTGCCTGGTCCAGGCAGAGCAGCCCGTGCTCTTGCTGCCATGTGCGGTCTGTGTGGTGACTGCTTTGGGAGGGTGCCCAGGCCAGTGTGGAGCCTTTGGTGCTCCTTCCCCTGGCTCTGGCTGCCTCTCCCCAGCCTGTACCCTCTTCTCCAGCCCCAGCCAGCAGCCCTGGGGACCCAGAAGTGCCATCAGCAGGGCCAGCCCTCACTCCTCCTGCACCACTCCATCTGGCAGGAGAATCTCAGCAGCCAGCTCATGAAGGTGCACATGAGGGGGTGAAGGGCCACAACTCTTGGGCCTCAACCAGGTCACTCCTGGGCAAAATCAGGCACAGCAGAGCCCCAGGAAAATCTGTTCAGCCTGAAGGGAGCATAGCTCAGCAACCAGAGCCCCCGCCTAGCACCACTGGAGCTGCCTGGCGATGGCAACCACTGCCCCTGCCTCAGTTTCCCCACCTGGGCAGGGGGAGCTGCTGCCAGGGCCTGTGGGGCTGGCTCTGCCCCAGGGGAGCTCCCCTGCCTCTCCTGCCACAGCCTCTGTGCCCGGAGATGGGCCCCCGCTGCTGAAGGCTGTGCATGGATGTTTCTCCCCTCCTGGCCGGTGGCCTTGGACAGCAGATTGCAGCATGATTGCATCAGACACAGTAAAACACAGGGTTCAGCTCCTTCCCCCAGCACAAGCTGGGAGAGGCGGAGGTCAGCAACCCTGTGCCCCCCGCCTGGCCACCTGGGGCCAGCAGCACCTGCAGGCAGGAGCCCTGCTCTTCCCTGCAAACCTGGCAGGCACCAAGCTGACCACGAGCCAGCACCACAAGCAGCCACCAGCCTCCTGGGCACTGCAGGCAGAGCAGCAAGAGCATCTCCTGCAGGTACGATCCCTCCCCTCAGTGCTGGGGAGGCACAGGGGAATGCTGGCCCCCCAGTATGAGAGAGGTGGGCATACTGGAGCAGGTCCAGCTATGGGCTGTGAGGATGATGAAGGGACTGGCCTTCCCACAAGGAGAAGCTGAGTGCGCTGGAGCTGCTCAGCCTGGAAAAGGTGCAGGGGGGTGTTATCCATGTGTATAAAGACCTGATGGGAGGGAGCAGAGGGAAGGATCCAGCCTCTTCTCAGCAGCCAGTGCCCCCTGAGGGACAAAACAAGAACATTAAATACCACTTCGTCTTAAGAAAAGAACTTTTTTTCCTGTGAGGGCTATCAAAATCAGAGCAGGTTGCCCAGGTTGCTGTGGGGCCTCCATCTGTGGAGATGCCCAAACCCCACTTGGCCACAGCCCTGAGTGACCTGATGGAGCTAGCTCTGCTGGGGCAGGAGGATGGACTGGGCATCTCCAAGATGCCTCCAAGCTCTGCAATTTGGTGACTCAAGGTGAAGCCATGCTCCTCCATGTGACCAATGCAAGACACTCAGCCCCCATGCACCCAGGGTTTGTCACATAACTGCCACTAGTGCTCAGTGCATGCATGACTGTTGTTCAGCCCAGCACAGGAGATATGGTCACCACCTCGCAGGAGGCAAGCACTAGGCAGAGCAGATCTATTTTTCTAGAGGTGCAGTGCCACATCATGCATGTTCAGGGTACCTGGGCTTAGTCCCCAGCTTTCTTGCCCCCTCCACCAACTTGCAAGGCTAGAGATAGCTTTGGGCACTGTCCTCCACTCCAGCTCCAAGCCACCAGCCAGGCAGTGGGTCCTGCACCCCCAGCCTGGCCCACAAAGCTCATCCCCATCCATCATGCCTTTTGAGTTTGGGGCTGGACACCGGGCACAGGGGCTGAGCTGTAGCAGGTCATGCTAACCCTGCATGGCTCCGGGCACGGAGACACTCCTCTCTAGGCAGCCTACATCCCTCCTAACGGCAAGAGGGGAAGGCAGGGAGGCAGCAGCTGGCAAAGCAGCCAGGCAGGAGCCAGAAGCGCACAGGATCGCCGACTGACAACGAAATGTGGCTGGGATCAGGGGAGATGAAGTTCCTCCAGCTCCAAACCTTCTATGGGGCAGCCACCGAGTGATCCACCCAGCCAACCTGACCTGCACGTCTCCCTTGAGCTCTCCTGCCACCAAAGGCAGCTTTTCCCAGTCTCCTCACCCCGCTCCTCACTGGAAGTGAAAGCAGAGAGTCTCCCTGGGAAATACTGAGGGTCAGGAGCCAGCCCTGGTCATCTGGAGGGCTGAAGTCAAGGAGGAAGCTCTACCTGAAGGTGTTACATCCTGCTGGTGTGGCAACGGGCATGTTCTTCCAAACCATGCTCCCAGGCAGCTTGGCTCCCCCCCAGCAGGAGACGAGCATAGTCCTCCCCTCCATCAGCCATGGGCACCCATCGCTTTCTCCTCATCTGCCTCAGCCCTTCTCAAGGCAAATCCTGACATGCTTTCTGCTGTCCCCACCCCAGATCCTGCCAGGTCCAGGGTCAGGCCCCCCAAGAGGAGCTGGAAACCTGGGGGGGGGTCATTCCTGCTAGAAGGGGGTATAACCCAGAACCCAGGGGAGTCATGAATGTGTGACAACACAAGCAGCTGTGCTCCCCAACGTGTTTAATTCTCACATACACATGTGGGACAAACCCCCCTCACCACCAGGGGGGCTGGGGCATAGCACCCACCGGCTTCACCAAAGCTTTGCCGCACTGTGCTGGGGAGGTAGGGAGCGCGTGGGAAGTCCGGTGATGGTGGAGAACGGGGGAGTTCAACACAAACAAAAGCCAGGAGAGCCCAGAGTGCTGTTGAGCACAGGGAGCCCGCTGCCACCGCCAGATCTCGCCACAGCAGCTCCAGGCTGGCGCCAATGCTGTTGCCCAGCTGGAGCGAGTCAGTAGCCTTCATCTGCCCAGGTGATCTCGTAGTCTGGATACTTGGCTTTCAGCTTCTCCGTGGTCACGGAGTGGTCTGCTCGCCCAAAGCCCTGGCAGAGGAGAGAAGGTCCCGAAGGAGAGCTGGTGCAGTTATGACCCACAGGAGAGCTTGGTGATCCCCTGGGGCAGCTCAGCACAACCCAAGGCTCCGGCAGTGGCAGATGCCACTGAGCCCATGTCTACGAAAGACTACTGGGCCCCAGCCCCTCAGGGCAGCAGTTCAGCCACAGGCACCTCAGCCTGGCTCCGGCTGCCGCACACCAATGGCGCCCGGGCGGGGGACAGTGCCACCCCAGAGCTGGGAAACCCGGCACCGGTGTTGGGGTGCACGCAGAGGGATGCCGAGGGGAGCCCCAGGTGTGCCTGGCAGCACTGCCGCCCCCCCGGCTCGGCCCTTCTGCTCCCGAGGGACGCGGTGCCGGTTTGGCCGTGCATGCAGGGAGCAGTACGGGGACCTGGGCCGCCGTCGGGAGGGAGAAGCCGCGCCCACGGGGGGGGGGGTCCCCCCGCCCCAGCTTACCACCGAGTACCCGTAGACGTGGATCTTCCTCTCCTCGGGGCGGTGGGAGAGGCGGCCGCCCCCCAGGCACTCGCAGCCCAGGCCCTGCTGCGCCAGCTCCGCCGCCGTCCGCTCGAACAGGTCGGCTGCGGGGGGAGGGAGCCGTGGGGCGGGGACGCTGGGGTCTGGGGGACGACGACGACGACGCAGGGGACCCGCCGCTAGAGCCACAGCCCACGCACGGCCCTCACCCCAGGGCGGCCCCTCGCCGGCTGCCGGGGCCCGGCCGCTCCCCTCGGTGCCTCCCCGGGGATCCCGCCCGGCGCCCCGCGCCCCTCACCGTGGTACTCGGCCCAGCCGTGGCCGCGCACGACGTCCTTCCCGGGCCCGCCGGCCGCACCCACGCGCAGCAGCACGTACTTGAAGACGCCGCCGTCGTCGATCTCCACGTCCGGCACCCGCGAGAGCGCCGCCGCCGCCGCCATCGCGCCCGCCCCGCCCCCGCGCCACACGCCCCTTCCGCCCCCACGGCCAACCAGCACTCGGCCCCGCCCCCGAGGCCCCGCCCACATCCGGCGGGAGGAGCCCGACCCGGAAGCGGGGATGGCGTGGAGGGGCGTTGGGCGGAGCCGGCAGCGGGAGTGGGGACTGGCTGGGGACGGAGGGCGGGGGGGTGTCGGGGCCGAGAGGCAGTGCTGGGGCGGCGGCGAGGGGCGGCGGCGGTGGTACCGGTGTCCCCGGCTCTGGCCCCCCCCTTCCCTGACACCCCTTGGGCAGCCCCCGCCGCCATCACCCGCGCCCCTCTGCCGCCGTGCCAGCCCCGGGCAGGCCCCGCGCCCGCAACAGCGTAGCACCGTGGCCAGGCTCCCTGGCGGCACCTGGCTGTCCACCGCCTCCCGCCCTGAGCCAGGCACGGCCCCGCATCCCTGTCAGCATCCAGGGACCCCCAGCCCCTGCCCCTCTTGCAGGGACAGACCCGGGGACCGTATGGGGTCCTGGGGGCACGCAAGGGGGCTTTAAGCCACCCTCACAGGGTCCCCGCTGCACCCAAGGACCATGCAGTGACATGCTGAGGACACAGACGCTACAGGAACAGAGATCTTCTGCAACCCAGTTCCCACCCACGAAGCCTATGGGGCCACTGGGGGGGCACCAGCAGTGCCCATGGGACCCCTGGAGCTGGGGAGTGCATGGGAAGCTCAGAGTGTGCAGGCGGCCAGATGGGCAGAGGCTGGGGGTGCCCAGGGTACCCCTGCCCTGGCCAAGCACCACTGACCCCCAGAGGGCTCTGTGGGGTCCTGCCAGGGCAGTGGCTGGGACTTGTGCCCCAGCGAACACCTCAGCCCCTGCTCCTGTCACCCCATGGCCTCCTCTAGCTCCCCCCC
>JAOXJM010000007.1:12270350-12299329 GCA_026413425.1 Tringa solitaria | reverse complement strand
TTGAACCTCATCCCATTGGCCTTGGCCCATCGATCCAACCTGTCCAGATCCCTCTGTAGAGGGACCCTCAAGCAGATCAACACTCCCACCTAGTTTGGTGTCATCTACAAACTTACTGAGGGTGCACTTAATCCAGATCATCGATAAAGATATTGAACGAGACTGGCCCCAGAACCGAGCCCTGAGGGACACCACTGGTGACCGGCCGCCAACCGGATTTCACCCCATTAATCCCAACTCTCTGGGCATGGCCATCCAGCCAGATTTTTACCCAGTGAAGAGTACACTTGTCTATGCCATGATTCGCCAGCTTCTCCAGGAGAACGCTGTGGGGGACGGTGTCAAAGGCCTTACCGAAGTCCAGGTGGACAATGTCCACAGCCTTCCCCACATCCAGAAGGCGGGACACATGGTCATAGAAAGAGATCAACTTGGTACCCAGCCTGAGGCACCCAGGGAGCAGGAGCAACCCCAGCCCCATGAACACCGAGGAGCCCTGGGGTGGCCCCTGGGCGTGGGTGGGGGACTGCCCCCTGGCTTTGTGCCTGCTGCCCATGGGGGTGGCAGCCCCTTGGATGGAGGGGAACCTTTGGCACAGCCCCCCAGCAGGGCCCTGCAGCGATGGACGGGACTGTGTGGAGGAGGGTGGTGTTGGGTCCCCGCCGCGGCTGTGCAGGTCTGGGCTTGTCCCCAGCCAAGCTGCCAGGGGCGCCTGTCCTGCCGGTGGGGGACGTGCCAGCTGCCAGAGGGGTGACACAAGCCAGGGCTCATTCCTACAGCCCTGCAAGGAAAACACCAGCCCAGCGCTTGTCCCAAGGCAGGGGCAGGTCCTGTCCCAGTTTCTGGGGTGTGTGGCCTGGCTGCCCTGCTGTGGCTCGCCACTGGGGCTAGGAGCAGCCAGGCTGGGCCAGTGTGGGGGCAAACCCCATCCTCTGCTGGGGTTTCTGCCTGCTCGGTGCCGGGTCCCCACAAGCCCAATGGGGAGTGGGGCCGTGGTGTGTGCTGCAGCCCGTGACTCAGTTTCCCCACCAGCAGCACACTCCGGCCCCAGGCCCTGCTGATGGCAGCTGAGGAGAGGCCTCCCCGTGCCACGCAGGCGGCTGTAGCCATAGCTGTTCACATCAACCATTCACTGACACATGTGCGGTGCCGTGGTGTGTGCGGTGCCGTGGTGTGTGGGGTGTGCGGTGCTGGGGTGTGTGTGGTGCTCGGGTGTGCGTGGTGCTGTGGGGTACCCTGGCTCTGCCGGGGGAATAGGGGTGGGCAGCACAGGCTGGGGCTGAGGGCTTGGTTTGTGCATCTCCCTCTCACCAGACAAAGTGTGTCCTCGGTCATGGTGTCTGCGTGTGACAGACTCAGCTCTGCTGTGTCCCGATCAAGGGAGAAACTGAGGCACAGAGGAACAATATGTCCACAGGTGACACTGGGGTCCGTGGTGACACTGGGCGTTCAGCCAGCCCCAAAGCAGGACAGACCTCAGCTTGTGGGGGACGCAGGGGTTCACATCTGTCCTACACAGCCTGCAAGTCTGAGCTGAGGTGTCTCACCAGGTCTCCCCAAGGACTGGGCCAGCAGGTCAGGGGCCATGAAGCCAGTCCCCCTGTTCCATGGGGCCTCCCCACACTGCCCCACGGGGTCTGTACCTCCCCTCCCTGCGCAGCAGTCATGGAGATGTCCCTTTGACCAGAGAGTGGCTGGAAATTGCGGTGGTGCAGGGGACAGCTGGCTGACCCAGCCCACCGCGCTGGGGCACGCAGAGAGCTGGGCAGGCAGGGTCAGAGGATGGTGCAGACAGGCAACGCCTGTGCCATCCCTGTCCTTGAAGGCCACCCCATCCGTCCCACCACGGCTGCAGGGGAATCATAGAATGGGTTGGAAGGGACCTTAAATCCCATCCAGTGCCACCCCCCGCCCTGGGCAGGGACACCTCCCACCAGACCAGGTTGCTCCAAGCCCCCTCCAACCTGGCCTCGGGGCTGGGAGCTGGGTGCCTCCTTGCTGCCATCCTGCCAAGATCCCTGCTCTGTCCCCAGCTCTCCCGCACATCCTTACTGGTGCCTCCATCCCACCAGCACAGCATGTCCCCACGGTGCCGGGCAGTGGCTGCGGGGTGAGGCAGCAGAGCCAGCCCAGCACCGCCCAGCAGGAAAATGGGAAAAAATCCCCAAGGTTTTGGGGCTGCGTGGTTTCACCGTTCCCTGCCCAGCCCCGAGCCCTCCTCACACCCCACTCCTGAGATTCAACACCCATCTGGGTCAGGGTATCAACTCTCCTGAGCACCAGCCCCCTGTGGCCCTCGGTGCAGCTCAGAGCATGAAGGGGCCACCCAAAGCGGGGTCCCCCCACACATGGCCCAGGGACATTGACCCCCAAACCTGTTGGGCCAAGGGCTCTCCTGGCCCCAGCTCTACTGTCATGCTGGGAGTGGGGACTCACCGAGCCAGAGAGGTGGCAAGGGACAGGGGAGGCTGGTGGGGACCATGCAGACACGGGAGGAGGG
The DNA here is from genome assembly GCA_026413425.1 of Tringa solitaria. Taxonomy (NCBI): domain Eukaryota; kingdom Metazoa; phylum Chordata; class Aves; order Charadriiformes; family Scolopacidae; genus Tringa; species Tringa solitaria. The sequence continues at coordinate 12,296,829 of JAOXJM010000007.1, read as the reverse complement.
TGACAGCTCTGGCTGTGCCAGTATGGGGCAGTTTTGAAGCTAAAAAGACCTTTCTGGGCATTTGGCAAATGCTGTATCACTGCCAGAGCCTCGCCGGGGAAGCAGGTAGAGGCAGGACGAGGCCGACAGCAAGGGAAGGCTCCCATAATGGGGGTTCCCAGGACTCCCTCAGCCCCAGACTGGCAGTAGGATCGGGGACTGGTGTGGTGGTCTCAGGGAAACCCAGCAAGGCCAACTGTGAGGGAGCAAACAGCTGGTTCCTCAGAGAAGCTCAGAAAGCAACCGGGGAAAAACAATTTGAAGGATGTTAAAACACAAAGAAACAATGTCCACCTCTGCCAGGTGTGCTGGGCTAGTTATGGAGAGAGGGTGGGATGGGACATCCTCACCCAGATGGACGTGCCTTGTGCTGAAGCCGCAAACCTGTTTGCTCATCCCGATGGACTGGGGAGCTGGGCTGGTGTTGGTCACGCTCCAGGACCTGCTCAGCAAGAGACCACAGATGCTAAGCAGCTTGTGAGTCTCAAAAATGCCCAGCCTGGGGAGATGGGGCCCAAGCCACCCTCCCATGGGATGCCCTTGCAAGGGTGCTCGGGGCTGTCGGGGTCAGCATCTGTGTGAGGTGGCAGATCCCTACCACCAGCTCACGTCCTGCTGCCGCCTGGCACGGAGATTCCCACATTGGTTTGCTGGCGAGGGGCCGGGCGGCTCCGATGGCAGCGAGCTGAGAAGGAGGCGAGCAGCCCCGTTGCAGGCCAGGCAGCTCAGCAGAGGGACGTGATGGGAAGTGACAGCGCGGCACAGGCAGCCAGCAGCCTGTCCTCGGGGCCACCCATGAGACGGAGCCCAGCGTCAGGGCGATTGCACCCACGGGGTGATGGCTCAGTGAGAAACGGGGCCCGGGCACGGCTCGAGTTGAGTGTGAGCAGCTCTGGTGAGGCAGGCGAGGAGATGGCTTCTGGGTCTCGCTGGGCTTCTGGGACTCAGCGGCGACACCTGCTTGACCCCCACATGCAGCTACAGGGGCGGGATGCATTTCCCTACGGAGAAGCGAGAGGTGACGTGGGATCTGTGCTGTGCCACCCTTTGCCGGGTGGGCACCCCCAGGCTCAGCGTGTTGCTGGGTGACCCCCCGCGGGTGCTGTGGCCGCTGAAGCAGCGTTTACCAGAGTGAGGGCTCCAGCACTAGGGGAATGGAGTGTGGCACCCCAAAACAGGGATGGGGAGGCTGTGGCACCCACCTATGGAAAATGTGGGTGATGGGAACCCAGCGCCTCACCAAGCTCCCAGAGGCCCGGGGGAGAGCCCATCTGGGGACCTGTGAGTGACATGGATGGCACCGGGAAGGTGCTGGGGATGCCAAAGCCCCACTCCCTCCCACAATGCTGAATTTACAGCAGGGATTAATATTTGGTACCTTCCCTTTGCCCTGGGCTCATCATTCCTCAGTTGCCATCCTCACCATGTGGGCAGCTGAGGCAGGCAGTGCACTGCACCCCCCTGGGGACCTGAACATCTGCAGGGCCAGCAGAGCGGCTTTGGGGTGGCCAGGGCCGGTAGCTGGCAGTCTTCCTACCCTCTCCCCTGCCCCAGGACAGGGAGGAGGTGAGGAGTGGCACAGGCAGGTCTGGGGGGACAGGGCAGGACAGTAGCATGGGGAAGACCTCTCCCCTCACCACCCCACTACAAGCTGCTGTGAAATCCCCTGTTTCCAAGGTAACGTGGGGGTCCCTCAGCTGGGAGCAGGCAGGGCTGGGCTGGGCACTCCCTGCTGCGCTGCCCTGCCTGCCCACTCACTTGCCCCTCGATGCTGCCTGCTGGGCACCCCACAGTTCCTGTCTGGGGGTGATGCTGGCATTTCCCTGAGCAAGGAGCAGCCGAGCTGGCTGGTGTCTGAGTGATGCCTCGTGGGGTGCAGGGAGGCTCTCCCCTCCTGACAGCTTCTCTCCTCTTCTCCTGGCATCACCTCCAGCATCACATCATTCCCCCAGCTCTGGAACATGGGACAAGCCAGGCCCCACTGCCACTTCAGGGGCTGGGGAGGGAGCTGGACCCTGCCCCGCTGCCCCCAAAGGCTTTGGTGGCAGAAGAGGGTGAGTGTGAGGTCTGTAAAGCAGCTGCTGGTTGAGGGTCCCTGTCTGTAAACCCCACACTCCTATCTGCCTCCTCGGTTGCTCCCCAAAAGCCAGCAGGCAACGAGTCTTGAGCCTAAGCACATGCCAGCACCACTCCCTCAGGAACCCCCGAAGCCATCAGCCCCCCACAGTGACACACGAACTCACTGGGCTGGTGACCCAGACACCAGGCAGCGCTCCAGGCAGCAAGGCCAGGGTGGGAGCCCTTCATTGCCAATGGCACGAAAAGGGGTGTTTCTCCTACCAGCTCTGGGGAAAAGCCTGCACTTTTCCCAGCCTGCTGGCTCCTTCCCACAGCCAGCCTGCAGACACCAGCACGGGCTCCATCTGCAGCTGCCACCCAGCCCAGACCTTGGGTGCTGGCAGAGCTCCCTGGTGCCAACGCGCACTGCCCTGGAGCAGGAAAGGCACATGGGAGAGGGGACACCAGCATCTCTCGGGTGTCCCCTGCACTGGGAGACACAGCACACACACCCCTTCCCTCATCTCACCTCTGCGGGGTGAACCCCCCCCCGCAGAACCCCCCACCATGTGGCAGAGCTTGCCAACGATGTGGAGACAACCAGGAGTTTGGCAGGTTGGCAGCAGGTTGGCAGGCTGGGTCCTGCGCCCAGCCCTGAGCCCCACACACGGGTAACACCTCCTGCTTTACCTGTCATGGAACTGCTCCGTGCCTGAACCCGCAGCTTTCAGCAGCTACACCACTTCTCACCACATCGAGGTCTGCTGAGCCGTGGGGACCCACTGAGCTCGGCCACCATGGCTCTCCGGAGGTGCCAGGGGACCACGTCCCCTTGTTCTGCCAAAGTGGCTGAAAGACAAAGGCTAGACACTCTCCATGACACCCCAGGGCCAGGAACATGGGTGACATGCCTGAGATGCTGAAGGCTTGTTTTGGAGGAGGCAAACCCATAAGTTAAAAAGGCTCAACCGCTTGCCCTGGTATCTGTAAGCAGCAGACTGAGCCAATGCTGGATTAATTATATTATGCCATGCTTGAGGCTGTTGCTAGGTTACAGCAACTGGTCCCTAAGCCCATCCTACTGCAGGATTTCCCCAGAATCACTCCTTTGCGAGCTCCGGGGCATCCCAGAGGACAGAGAAGCACCAGGGTCTCCCCAGGAAGCAGGATCCTTGACGGGGGGTGCCGGCAGCACACCCGTCAGACACCCTGCCCGTTCGCTGCCCTCCCGTCAGCTCTGCCCGGGCCTCCTGCGGCCCCGGTATCTGTCTGGCCCCACAGCACCCCATGGAGCCCGCGGCTGCTCGCAGGGCAGGCATCCTCCAAGAGCACCTGCAAGTTCCCACATTCACTGTGTGTCCTACTAAAACCCAAGTTTCAATGACCTTTCCATGTTCATGGCTGAGGGGAAGGAAGCAAATTCCCACCCTGGGCCTTGGCAAGCCAGGGAAAAACTTAAGACTTTGCAAAAGCGACAGAAATAGGGTGAAGCTGAATCCCTCAAAGGGCAGGACCGTCGCACTCCTTGCATGTGGCCCTTGTCACAGATCATGGGGAATGACAAAGACCTGGTGCACTGGGGAGCCAGCTGCCAGTGCAATTCCTCAGCAGGGTCCAGCTGTGGAAAAGGCCAGCCCCACCGCAGGGTGCAGCAGAAGACATACTGTCTGGGAATCATAAGGTAGCAGCCCTGGCACGGCCTCATCTGGACTGGCACGGCCACAGAGAGATGAACTCAAAGGGGCCCGGGGACAAGGATGGCTGCTAGACCAGCCGGGGGACGAGGACGGCTGCTAGCCCAGCTGGGAGACAGTCTGCCCAGCAGAACAAAGGAGGAGCAGGGATATGAGCCCTGGCCGCAGAGGGCTAGGAGCAAAGAGCAGTATTTAAACAGTGCTGGCAAAGGAACAAAAAAACTTAAACTGGCCAGGAATAAATCTGGATGGCAATTGCCAGACAACTCCTGAGGCAGAAGTCTGATGGACAGCTTCCCGCAGGGATGCCAGAAACTGAGCTGGTTTGGGGTGGTGGGAGCTGGTGGGAGTTGCAAGGACCAGTCAGTCTGTCCTTGTGGTATTTTTCTACCTGGTATTTCAGCAACAGGGTGGAAAAAGCCATGAGTTGGGTATCAAGAGATGCGGTCCTTTTGGCACAGGCTGCGGTACACGGCGCAGCAGCAGCACTAAGCAGCTTGAGTCTCTTGCAGGGCTGAGTTTTGTGACAGCCGTGAACACAGATTAACATGAGCAAGAGCTTTAGCAAGCAGGGAGAGCCACCTGTGCTAAGGAGACTTGGGCCATCAGAAGGGTGCCATGAACACGCTGCCTTTGCCCAGGAGGAATCCAGGAGAGGACACGCAAACCCAGAGGAGGCAGCTCCAGGCCGCTCGGGTGCAGGTTTGCTGGAATTTCTCCCTGAAACTGGCTCCTGGCTGGGGAGCCAGAGGGACGTGGGCACAGAAGGCGTGCTGGGAAGCCTGTGGAGATCAAAATGTCAGCCCGCTCTCTAAGTCTAACTTCCCCCACATCTTGTCACAGCAGCAGCTGCATCAAGTCACACATCAGGAGCTGCCAAGAGCGACAGGAGCTACTAACCATCACGCTGGATCGTCCCAGTGCAGGTACAGGTACAGCAAGGAACACTCCCCCAGACAAATGCTGGGCACACAGCACCTGTTCACGTCTTGGGTTAAAAGCACAGCCCTGGCGGTCCCAGTTGGGGTGCTACACACAGAGCAGACACCCAGCCTACTGCAGAGGAGGGATAAACACCTCGTCCCCTCTCCTGGAGGGTGGCCAGATCAGGCCAACACTCAGCGAGCGGGGCCTACTCATCAGGCAGCTCCTGCTCCGCTCCCCACAGAGGTGGGCCATCAGCTGAGCAAACCCGGCCGGGAACACGGACCTCAGAGTTACCTCTCGGGACTTATGGTGTGTGCTCTGGCTTCAGGCCAGCACAGTGGGAGCCGAGATGCAACTGTACCGTGGCCACAGATCTCAAGGCAGGGGAGCGAGTGCCCCCAGCAGCAGCCCCTGAGGATGGGGCTCCCCATGCTGCACCCAGGACCCAGGCCCAGCTGGCGACACATGCAGTGATAAACTTGCACTTCTCCCTCCTGCTACTTTAAACCAACCGCAGGGCGAAGCCCCCAGACTAAAGCCCCTGGACAGCATGCAGCTCTGGCCAGTGTTAACTGCAAGAAACTGCAGCTCCTCAGCCTCAAGCTCTTGATTTTTTTTTTTTTATGGCTGACTGATAAACCCAAAAGCAAATACACTGCTACCTCTAGAGATGCTCACAGGAACTATTTATATCCATGTGATCCTGCAGAAGCTTCCCCGTAATGACAGGCACGTACACACACTTTTTATATTTAGCTTATTCAAAAGACTGGGCATGGGAGAGCCCAGCTCAGGCTAGGTCTGTTTCTCTCTCCCCTCACACCCTCACCAGCGCGGGATTATACCTTGCACTACAGCCCTAACAGTTCAGCACTCCCTGAAAAATGGAGAAGTTTAGGTCTAAAAAGCGTCTTTTTCCTGCTATTCCCATCCATGCTCCCACCTCACCCACTGGGGGGGATTTCTCTGGCCTTGCTGCCAAAGCCAAAACACACCACACACCCTCCTGGGGCTCTACTGTGTGTAAAGAGAGCTCCCGCATCTGCTTTTCTCTCTTAAAGAAGCATTTTGGAACACAATGACTCATCCTTGCTTGTTTTTGTCTCAGCTCCTTGTACTGAGAAGGAACACGCGCCGTAGGAGCGTCAAGGCTCCCACAGTGGTCAAATCTGGCCCGGGTGAAGACAAACCAACGCCAGCATCAGTGTTTGCAGAGGACTCGGCGCCTGCACAACCTTCTGTTACCCAAGAGCTGTGCTCCCGAAGAAGCAGAGCTGAACAAGCACTGTCTCCCTTGCACTACATGGAACAGCTCTCAGGACACACCACAGTTTTGGGAAAGAACTCATGGTTTTTACCCTCAAGTTTTGGTTTTTTTTTTTGTGATTTTTAATTTAGAGCCCTGTTCCCTGACATGTAAGAACACAGCAGCATTAGGAAGGGGCAAGCAGGATGATGCCCTTCTTTGAAACAGCTCTGGGGGGACACGCAGCTCCCGAGCGCAGGCGGACACGCTTGTGGTGGAGAAGAAGATGTGCAGAGGCAGTTGTACAACAGAGCTTTATAGTCAGAATGGATTGTACCGGGTTTTTTTGATGCAAAATGGAACATGACCCAAAATCTTGGCCGAACAGAAGCACTTTCAGGAAGGTGGCCTGCTGAAGCTCAGACACAGGAGAGGCCGCACACCAGTCCCGTCCCAGTCCAATGCTTCCTCCCCAGACATGCAAAGTTTGAACTGTCCCATGCAGTCAAATGAGATGTAGTAATGCTCCCAGAAGTAGGCAAATGCCAATGGCAAACAGACCTGAACAATATACTGCTCATGCAGCAAAACACCCCGTCTGATTTATAGGGAAACACTTAAAAGTGTATTTTGGGGGCTGGAGGAAAGAAAAAGAAAAACGGAGCAGGTAACTGCCTCCTGTTCTAAAGAACTCTGAAATGGATAACCCCTGAAAAGAACACCTTGCTTTATAGTGTTGTGGAAGGAAACCCCAGTTTGGATTTCATGGTTGACATTTTACAACAAAAAGGGGAAATGGAGAACAAAACCAAACGTCAAATCAACCTGCAAGCAACAGGGTAATGTAACGCACAGATCCTTGAGGGAGCTTCACTGTCTGAGCTGTGAAAGGGACACCAGAACCAAAACAGAAGGGGATTCAGAGAACTAACACGCTCCATCAAACACAGGGGCTGAGACAGAGGCAAGTGCAAAGGACTGGCCTGTAGTGCCCACCCAATGGCAACTGATGCTACTGAGCAGGCACCAATCCACGGGCCCAAGTTCAAAGCAAAAATTAAAAGTTTTCTCAAACTCCTGGGGCAGGGGGAGGTTCTCCCCTTGGGCAGGGGGATGCAGCATATTGGCTGCTGGGAGGCCTGGCCCAGGAACCGCAGCTGCAGTGTCGGCAGAAGCCAGGCCAGGCAGGATGCTGTCTGAGCTACATTGGTCCCTCAGAGCAGAGAGGCAGCCCGTGTTTTACAGCGTGACCATAAAATGCCTGAGAAGCAAATGCCTTGCCATGCTAACACTTCCCTGGAGTCAGTTCTGAAGCTCTGGATATCTTCATTTCCACATGAGAGTCATGTCCCTGAGAGGTACTGAAGGGAGGGGATTCTAGTATATGCAAATTCAAGGGTGGGAAATGCAGAAAAGCACGGGTTTTTTCTCTCTTTTTCAGGTTAGCTTTGCACTTTGCATTGTTTTCCCAAACTGCATAGCAGCTTACGTGTAGTGTCCGAGACACTGGGGCCACGGAAATCAGTGGGGCTTCATGAATTCCAACAGCAGCACCAGTGAGTGCTAATTAAACTGCTGTGCAGAAAGGTCCCGTTGAAAGGACTTCAAAATTACATGCACTCTCTCACTCCGGCCCTGTGGCTGCTGTCATTGAGAGCTGCACCACAGCACAATCTGCTTGATTTAAAGCTCATCATCTGCTGGGAGGAGCAATGGCCAGTATCACCTTTCTCATTAAAAAAATAGGAAGGATAAAAAGTTAAAGACTTGAGACAGGCGAGCACAATGTGTTCATGCGGCATGTTTTGTTGCACTCCTCTTAACAAGACAGGAATTTCAGGTGTGCAGGAGTGGAATATAGCAGCAGCAGACCAAGAGGCAGGGTCCCCTTTGCCCCCCACACCCTGCCAGCTACCGACAGGGCATCTCTGGAAGGAGAAAAAACAACAGCCTGGAAGCGGGCCTGGGAACTGTGCCCCGAACCTTCCCCTTACTGAAGTACATCTCAGCTGGATTTCCTTTGTGTAACGAATGCACCAGAACAGCACACACAGATGTAAAGCTTTTGTTTTGCCAACTCTGTTTGGAGAGAATATATGGCAAATGGCCAAAGCTTTACACATCTGCACCTGTCCTGGTGTGACTCCTAAGAAGATGGAGACAGCCACGACAGAGCCTGCTGCACGCACACACAGCCAGCCTATAGCTCCTCATAGTCCCCACCTCCTCGTGGCTTGCTCATGCTGGCTCCTCCTCCTCCAAGAAAAGCCTCAAGTTCATCTATCTCATTGTTTTTCTCCTTGCTCTTCTTTTTCTTTTTCTTTTTCTCTTTCTCCTCTTTGCTCTCCTCCTTCTCTTTGCTCTTCTTGTGTTTGCTCTTCTTTTTCACAGACTTCTCCTCTTCCTGCAAAACGAGAAAATTCCGATTAGTAAATCCTCTGAGCATGCCAGTAACCCAGCATATATCACCCTGAAACTTGGCTCTGACGGGAACCTAAGGGTGAAGCATCTACTACCAAGGCTGGTTTGGAGTTCATTCCAGGAGACCCTTCTGTGAGCTTGGACAGAAGAGAACCGGGACCATCTGGTTTATATGTAGCAGTGGTCTGCCAGGCAGTTTGTGCCCGACAATACCACAGTATTGGACAGGCAGAAATGTCAAAGACAAAGCCCCCTGCAGACTTCCCTCGCTGCCTCTCAGATTAAGTCTGTCAGGGACATCCCTCTGCTTGGAAACAGTCATGGTGCTACCAACAGACTCAGCCCAGCAGAGATGCACTGCTCTATTTAATCCTGTATTTTACAAACACACAGTGCCTTTATGCCATACAACTGCTCTAAAAGCTTGCTTTTAAGCTGCAGGAGATTAGTGGTCTGCAGAGCCTGGGGGGCACAGAACCGGCTGTAGGGTGGGAGGATGGAAGGAAGCCCACCAGGCACACAGAGTACGCTGTAGAAGGCCACCCCTCGCCTTGGCTGGTAGATAACAGAATCACAGAATCACATAACATGGCAAGTCAGCTCTGAGGAATTAAATAGTACCTCTTTGCTTTTCTTTTTCTTCTTCTTTTTCTCCTTAGAAGTTTGTTTATCTATTCAAGAAAAAAAAATTGTTTTTAATCAATTGAAGCTGTAAGAGACGCAATTCTGCCCTGCCCCAATTTCTGAGAACAAAATGCTCCATCCTGGAGCCATGGGTAAAGTCAATCATGACTCCTACAGAAAAACTGTGCCCCTTTAGAAACCAACCCAGGCTCCCGCAGTCACACCGTCATCTAACCAGATATATCTAGTTTAATTGTAAGCATTGTATTATTTATGTTATTCTGTGTTATGAACACTAACCTGGATGTTTGCTGTATCACAGCTACTAATAAACAAATAGAGACACCAGCTCTACAAACTGGTCCAAAGGCCAAAGTGGGGACCAGATTATTATTTCCAGAACTGAGAAAGAGCTTCTGGGAACAATTCCCGTCTGACCACTGAAGATTCAAGGGCAGAGAGAAATCCCAGCAGGCACGGTTTGTGTTTCTGTGAGTCAAAGTACTGACAGGACCATTCAGGCAGCGGTGCCAGCAGATGGGAGCAGCCCAGTGCTCACCACTGTCAAACTGTACACTGAAGTTCTAGCACCAAAGCGTCAGTGCCACAGCCCTGCTCTACTGGGGTGGCTACTTTCATGGTATCAAATGAGTCCCAGAGTCCATCACTGTGAATCATTTGTCCCAGGTTATTTTGGTTGATGACTTGGCTGCTAATTAGAGTGCTGAACGTCCACTGCCTTTACACAAAAACTCCTTGAATGGAAGAGTATCTATTTGGCTGTTTCACAGGAGGGTTTATAACTGCACCACGTTTCACGTGTGGTATTTGGTTGCCAATCTTACCTACACATTCTTTTCCTTGGTTGATCTGTAAGCACAAGTTAGCCATGGAGAAGTCTAATTGCTGGTGAGGCTCCAACTAACTGACTACCAAAACACATTTTTATATTTTTCCCAGAAAGAGGAGACAGGAGAAACCCATGTTGAATTATTAAATATGCTAAACTGAAGATAAATTATTGACCTGGGCCTCTGCAAATCTATTTCAAGCTGTGCTGTTCAGCAACTCAGAGCGACAAGCTGATGAAGCCCTCGCAGCCCGTGACACCTTGCTTACACTTTTGGAATAGCTATTCAAAGAGATCTCTCTCTGGTGCTGCTTACAGCTTTTTCTCCCCTTAAGTCTTTAACTTCTCATCTTTCGTGGTGACATCAGGGGCAGATCTTTAGGAAGTTGCTTTGCAGTAATGCCAAGACAGCAGAAATTATTTGTGCAAGTAAGATTTGTTCCCTCAAGGGACGGGAACAAAAAATACAAGCCTGAGGAATACTTAGGCTGTGATAAGAACCCAAACCCACCTTTCCCAAAAACAGAAGAGCAAAATGGCAGGATACGTCAGAGCATTTTGCTCCACTTGATCCTAATCTGGAGGGAGCGGACACTGCAATGCCCAGCACCACTTCCCAGGCACATAGCACTAAGCAGGAAGCCTTATACAGAAGCAGCTTGTGAAGGACGTGCTCCTGCTTCCACCTGGGACAGAAATAATACAGGGCTGATGCCACGGACAAGCCCAGTTCACCCCCTCCCCATGGGGAAAAACTTAGAGAAAGCTATTTATGCCATGTTAAACCACATTAAAGACTCACACAGGGCACTGCACGAAGCTACAGGGTATTTTATTTAGTGCAAATTGGTTTGCTAACACCCTGGAACCATTTTGGAAAGAACAGATGCCTGACAAAGAAAATTAGCAAGAATGGAAATGAGGTGTGACCTTTACCTTCCTCACTGCTCTCCTTGGGACCAGTTTCTTCCAACCCCAAACCGAAGAGATCTGCGTCATTTTTCAGTTTAAAGGAGTGGACTGTTGATTTCACAGGCTGGGGTGGCTTTGCCAATGAGGTATCGTCATCAGATATTTCAGAGAGATCTTCCCGGACCGGGAATTCATCCTAGAGACAAGAACAGACAACACAGACAAATCTTTCAACTAAAATCTCTAAGCATTTTGTATACAAAGATGTCAGTGCATGGGGAGGAGGGAAGGCATTGGTAGCTGAGCTGAGCTGTTACTGCCTGGAAATCAATGCCCTTGATCTTATAAGCTCTATCTATTTCTTGCCTCGGTAAAATGTGTCGGTAGCAATTGTACTGGAAAGTGTGTTCTGATAACATAACTTCCGTGCTACCAAAATCAAATTTCTGATGTAAACGGATTAAATGAGACCTTAAACTGTGCTAGCTCAATGGCATCAGCCTCTAACTGCCCTAGAGAGGCACCTCTGTTTTGGGGAAAATCAAATCTAACAGGCTGAGAACTCACCCCCAGACCTGACAGACAAAACCTTTTCCCTGTGTAGCTTAGTGGGGTCTCGCGTATCAGTGGCAACATGCAGCAGGGCCAAGGACGGGGGCTGTGTTTGCAGAATAACTCCCTTCATCAAGTCAAAAGGGAATGTGCTCCCAGGGCAAATTTGCCCCTTCAATGTGGACTAAGCCCCAGGACGCTGCAAAGACTGGATATCACCCAAAACCCCTCTGTCTCTGCATGACCGGAATGGAAATGAAGTTTAATGATCTTCTGATACCTGCCAACCGATCTTCTTCACAATTTGTTAACCACCCTTTCTTTATGTCCTTCATACAGACCAAACAGGGCCTCGCTCTGCTGCTCACCCAGGTGACGCCCCTCCTCCTTGCTAACGGCTGTGTTTTTACTGCTTTGCCTGACCTCAGACTGAAAAGCTTTCACAAGTTGCGGGGTGTCTCCCTGTCACTGTCGCAATGGCCAACTCCCTCATAAACCCCATTTCTCATCACTGCATGCTAAGAGAAGTAAACTTGCGGCAAATATTTCTGCTTTCACATTGAAGTGCCAGGAAAAGCAGGTACTGAAACTGCTAAATGAATGGAAAATTCCTTAATAAACAGCATGACACATAGGCAAGGTCAAAGAAACTGGGACAACCATCCTTTCTGCAGGATTCTGGAATGAGGCAAACACATGAGACACTCCTGAATGCCAGCTAACCCTGAACAACAACTGCTGTCCCAGACCACGGAGAGCAGCTTCAAGAATTGCAGATCACCGAAATCAGGGATATCTAGAGCTACAGCACCAAGTTCCTACCAGCCCAGAGAAGATGCCTGTGTTTCCTCCGTCTTCAATAGACAACGGGTGCGGAGGGGACCCTGCTATGCCATGTGTCTGGGCAGACCCCCATGTGCCCAGCGTCACACTGACACTAGGGCTGACCTGGCTGTATGGGAAAGGCCTTCTCCAGCAGAGTTCCCTACTTCAGTAAGGAGCTTGCCAAGCAAATTTTGTTATGGCCTTTTGACTGCTGGTTTGATGGTAGAGAGCTCACGTTGTATCTCTTTGGCATGCACACACTTCTGCATGTTAAACTTTGGGTGAAAAACCATTAGCTTTGTATTTTATACCTTCCACACTGCTGGACTGACCACACTTTGGACCTACTGAGAATAAATAGCACATTAAAACCCATAAGCACAAACCTTGCTGCTGTGTGGCTTAATCAGAGCATTAGTGGGTTTGTGCCTATATCAATCTCTCCAGGTTGCTTAACACCTGATGTGCTGCGACTGCTGCTGCAAGAGGGGAGAGCAGATGAAAGGTCTGCTCAGGGAGATGCCTCAACACTCCAAGCTCAGCTTCACGGCAGCACACAGCGATTCGTGCATGTTACTTACCAGTTTCTTCTTCTGGCTGTCAGAATCCTCACTTTCGAAGTCTGGGTCATCCATAACAAATGAGAGCATCTGAGTAGCTATTGGTCCCTCTTGATCACTGTCAGACTCCTCAGGCTTCTCCTCTTTGACCACTTTCTGCTTGAAAGCGTGTCCTTTGCTTTGGGCAGTGGTCTTTGGGGCCTGGGCTGCCGCTGGGGTGGCGGCAGCAGCAGCGGGCAGGCTGGTGTTCACCTTGCTGCTGCTGTTTCTTTCGGACCCAGCACGTGGAGGTAAACTGTCAGGAGGCTTCGGGTCAGTTGCTTTGGTCAAAATTGCTTCACTCTGTGGTTTCAGAGAATTTCTGGAAGACCTGAGAAGAAAGAAACAAATTGTCAGAGCCTGTCCACACTCCCACTCTGTGAAGCAAAGCACAAACAGCAATTAACAGCTGAGCCTGACTGAAGGGCTACAATGTGCATCTCAACAGGAGAGGCAGTTCATCCCAGGGGTGTGTGTGTGTTCAAACACAGCCTGCTCTGAAGCTGAACATGACCCTCATGTTCCTGCGGATGCTGATGCAGAGGTGCCTGTGCCGGCGGGCGATGCCTGACTATCAGCCACAGGGTGTGGTGTGTGGAGAACATGATCCAGTTCATCATTCCCCAGCACAGGGTGTGGGGAATGACTTCCACCCCCTTCACCACGAGACTTGACTCCTCCGTGCTCATGTTGCTATGAGTAGATGTTCAGGCGCTCAGTTACAGCTTCTTGTTCAAACTTAAGAAAAAGGCTGAGCCATTCCCAAACAGGAAGGTACAGCAACCACAGGAGCGCAGTGCTCAGAGGCACTGCCCAGATGTAGTGCAGAAAACACTGCAGAAAGCAGTCACACCCTGAGGTGTGACCAGAATTTCCCAGAGGTGGCAGAGAAGTCATCGGCAGGACTGAGAAGAGGCCCGTTTGCCAGTATGACCCCACACTTCAGGTTGTGCTTCATACCTTTTTTTTTCCTGCTCCGTGTCAATGTCATCATCAGGTATGAGTGAGACCTTTGAGTCCTTCACCTCTTCCTCTTCCTCACTGGAGAGGGTGACGTTCTTGCTGGGCACCCGCTCTGCTGCCAGCGTAGGTCTGCTGGGGATTTTGTCATCCAGATCCAGGTCATCTTGGAAGCCTGCCACCATGGGGTTCCCCCCGGGCACCTCTCCATCACTGCAAAACAGACAAGGATCAGATCCAGCACCCCCAGGACATGCCAGGACAGACATGCCTCACCCTTGAAAGTAGACTGTTGCTTGCCTGGCTTTTCCAGCCACCTTCAGAGTCCATGTCCCTCAGCCCAGCTGTTGCACTGCCAGCCTCCCAACTCCCCACTCCCCGCTGCCCAGCCACTGCCCTGTCCAGGCTGGACACTAGCCCTCTACAAAATGGGCCACAAAAGGATGTGTGATATCAGTGGCTGTTACCACTCAGGCTGAAAATAAGTGCTGGAAAGGTGAGCCCCAGTGCTACAGAGCAGCCTGTTTTTTTAGCTCTATCAGAACATCTCTGGTCCAACATGCAAGGACCACAATTAAACCGTGGGAACCACCTGCCTTAATCCCCACATCCTGTAATTAAACCTGATCATACACTGCTACTGCTATGGGAATTCACTTGCAGTTATTAGCTTCCTGGAATCATTTCTGTTTCTCTGGTGATCCCTGAAGCAGGCAGCGGCCCAGACACCATAGCCATGTTTTAGCATTCCCCAAATTAAATTAATCTAAGGACACACTTTTAGAGCTAGGAGTCTGTCAGCCTCCCTGGATGTAACACAGTTATACGTTCAGCGGCATCTGATAGAGAGCTTTGCAGCTGAAATTACCAGCCGAGGATTCTTGTCTGACTGTCCCCAGGCCTCAATAATTTTAATACTTTCTGAAGGATTTGCTCATGCCAGGAATATAGGTATTTTCCCCAGTCTCAGCTCATGTGCCTTTGCATCACCTGTCTTCATTTTATTTGCTTTATCTGCAACAGATACCCAGTTCCTTCCTGATAACCTGCCATGCACAATAGTCACTGTCCTTTTAATGACTTGATACAGATTGTACAAACACAGCCTTCATTTTTATGCAGAGACAAAAAAAAATATTATTATAGCTTGAAGCAGATCAGATTTTAGAGGCACAAATGGAATCACAAAACCCTAAAATCTTTAATCTGGAAGACAGCGGTGTTCCCAGCCCTTAGCACACGGCCAGCACTGGAGGAGATAGGGAGGATGATGGGATGGGAAATGCCAAGGCCCTAACAGATTGTACTACTCACCCTGGTGCTTCTCATGGCTAGTTATTAGTTTAAAAGTTAGTTTTAAAGAATTAATACATCTGCCAACAGGTAATGGAGTTATTTGTGCCATATGGGGACATCACACTTATCACAATGGGTGCAGCACATTGAGAGCAATAACAATCACAGCTTGTCTGGGTCAGAGAGCTCAGACCAGGGCTAACACCCACCCCCTCCTTCTACTTTTGGTGTGAATCCCTCTGCTTTCAGGACTCCCGGCGCAGCTCCCAGTGAGGCAGAGGCAGGCTGCTGAACAGCCCCTTCATTAACACTGCTGCTCTCATACTGAGCCAGAAAGGAGGCACACAGCCTGTCCCACATAAAGGAGAAGAAAACTGGTGCCCAAAACAGCCTCCAGGGCTGGAGGAATTACAAATGAGTGATTTCTGAGGTCTATGAAGCACTGGCAGGGTTTCTTCTTGAAACGAGCTGAAAAGAAAATGGAGTTGCATCCTAAAAATGGCAGGATATTATTCTGAAATAGTGACACTGCATTTCTTTAACACATCACTGCTCTATTAAGCAAGTGATTCTTCAGAGATTGCTGCCACTGTCCACCATACAAGACTCACAGCCTTTAAAGCATTCCCAGTCTGAAACAGACCATCCATGTGTGTACACACACCCGCCAAAGTGGGTCATCTCCCCTTGCAGTGAATACACTGCTTCCACCTATAACTTCCACACTGTAACTTCCACACAAATCGTTGAGCAACAGCTTAAGAGCAAAGCAACGGAGTGAATCTACGTCAGGAAATCACTGCTGCGGTATAAACAAGGTCTGACAATGCAAAATTAGTATCAGCTTGTGGTCCTGAGGTTCCAGCTGGCAGGAATTCCGAGCATGCAAACCCAAGCACATTGCACCACTCTCCAGCACTGGAGGCACTGCCAAGCCTGCGTTAGTGTTGATCCAACATGTTTGCAGGTGCAGGTACCCACCAAAACTACTACACTCGCCAAGGCCTGCGTCTGAGCTACTGATCGAAGACTGCATCGGGGTTTTCTCTGCGCACACAGAACGGTTGCTTGCGATGAAACAAATCCTACTGCAGTCTGGGCACACGGTCTCCAACCCGGACTGACCACGTTCCACCAGCCCTGCCGTGTGGCCAGTGGAGGCAGCCCTCGGGCAGCCAGCAGAATCCTCTTGCCACATCAGTTTTTGGGGCTAGAGAAAGAGGAAAAACCAAACTCTAATCAAGTAGGTAAGCTGACAGAGTGTCCTCAGCTTTCCTCACTTGGTCTAGCACAGCTGGGTACCAGTATACAAGTAACAGATGCCATAAAAGCAAAAAGAACCGGTTCAAAATCCTTCAGATGTAAGGACAAGGACATCTAAGCAATGTTTAAGATAAATATCTAGTGATGCTGAGAAAACAGACCAGGAATACTGTTAGGTAGAGCCCAGCCATGGACTTTGGCCAGCCTGACCCAGCAGGAGGGAAGAGGGGAGCCTATCTGGAGCCAGCTTAGCTCCTTCGGTGAAGTCACACACACACTGCTCAGTGCATGAGGCTAAAGAGCAGCAAATTAAGTTCTGAAACAGCAAATTGGGAGACTGAACTGCCTTCCTAATTAACTGGTAAAGAAACTGATTTGGGGAGTTCTCTTTATTGCAAGCTAGAGAACCATAACGCGCCATTAAACAAAACCCAGGGCTCCATTAATCTCCTTCGATCTGTGCTGGGATTCAGCTACAGCAACACCCAGAGACGTCAGTAAGTGCCAAAAGTCTTCGCTGTTGTCTGAGCTCTGGGCAGGAGCAGCCTTGCTCCACGGGCATGAGCTCATTCCTCACTGAGAGCACACTTATGAAAATAAAAGTGTTTTTTTTTCTAACAGTACTGCTGCGTGTCAACTCTTGCTCCATTGTTCAGAGACGTTCCTGAATAGGGAATGGGAGAATTCCCTATGTCAACAAAATGGACAACAAATACCAGACTTTACTGCCTATTTCTGCAGCTCAGAAAAGCAAACAGGTTCTTACAAACGGAAGCAAACACAGCCCTGAGCTCAGGAAGCAGTTGCATTACACAGCACAACATCTGCTATCAATGAGAACAAGACCTTCCCCACAACCTGGAGGAGCTGCCCCCTATGAGAGGGAGCAGCTGGAGCGCAGGGAGCTCTGCCTGAGGATGGGTGAGGAGCAAACTCAGAGCTTATGGGTGAGGATTCAAGAGAGGACAGGTAAAGGTGACACTATGGTGGGTGTCTGCTACAGGCTGCCAGACCAGGAAGAACAAGTGGATCAGGCCCTCTCTAAAAAGACAGGAGCAGCCTCATGTTCGCAAGCCCTGGTCCTCATGGGCTTCACACCCCCCCATAACTGCTGGAGGGACAAGATGCAAGCAATCCAGGAGGTTCCTGGAGTGCACTGATGGTAACTTCCTCCTCCAAGTGACAGAGGAACCAACAAGGAGAGGTGCTCTGCTGGACCTCATACCCGCAAAAAATGAAGCAGCCCCGCATTGGGAAGGGGAAGGTCAAAAGCAGCCAGGGGCCCGAGGGCAGGGAGGAGGGTGAAAACTAAGCTGGAGTTCAGGAGAACAGACTTTGGCCTCTTCAAAGATTTGGCTGGAAGAGTCCTGTGTGATAAGGCCCTGAAGGGAAGAAGGGCCCAAGAAAGTTGCTTAATATTCAAGGATCACCTCCCTTGGTTCAGGGTTGAACAGTCCCTTGAACAGTGGTTCATCCTGGGTGTGCTGCCATCCAGCGTGACCTGGACAGGATGGATGCAAGGATGGGTAATCTGGGAAGAATTAAGAGACATTGTCTACACATGCAGGAATGAAATCAGAAAAGCAAAAGCCCAAAGGGAATTGAATCTGGCCAGGGATGTCAAGGACAAGAAGAAAGGCTTCTGTAAGTACATAGGTGGCAAAAGGAAGACTAGGGAAAACGTGGTCACATTGCTCAATGAGAAGGGGCACCTGGTTACATAGACCATGGACAAGGCTGAAGTACCAAATGCCTTCTTTGCCTCAGTCTTTACTAGCAAGACAGTAATCCCAGGTCCCAGGGGCATAATGCAGAGCAAGGAAGACACACTCTTGGTGGAAGAGGATCAGGTCAGGGATCCTGGACAAAGCAAAACTGGACACACCTAAGTCCATGGGCCCTGATGGGATGCACCCATGAGCGCTGAGGGAACTGGCAGATGTCATTCCAACGCCACTCTTCATAAACTTTGATCAATCATGACGACTGGGAGAAGGGCCTGAAGACTTTCCTGAAGAGGAAAGCAAATGCCACTCAAGAAGGGCAAGAAAAAGTACTGAGAATGGCAGAATTGTCAGCGTCTTCTTGATCCCTGAGAAGGTGATCAAGAAGGTGAGACGTTTGCAGAGAATCCTGCAAACTATTTCCAGGCACATGAATGATAAGAAAATCATCAGGAGCAGTCTGCATGGATTTACCAAGGGCAAGTCACACTTGATCAACCGGATAAAGTCTATGATGCAATAACCAGCCTGGCAGGTGAGGGGAGAGCAGCAGTACCTGGACTTCAGTAAGGTCTTTGACACTGTCTCCCATAAGATCCTCACAGGGAAGCTGCTGATGTACACACTGGATGAGCAGGAAGTGAGGTGGACTGAAAACTGGCTGAATGGAGACCGGCCCAGAGGGTGGTGATCAGTGGCATGAAGTCTAGTTGGAGGCCAGTAACTAGCGGTGTACCCCAGGGATCAATATGGGTCCCAGTGATGTTTATCATCTTCATTAATGATCTGGATGATGGGGCAGGGTCTGCAAGTTTGCAGATGACACCAAACTAGGAGTGACTGATGCACCAGAGGGTCCTGCTGCCACCCAGAGGGACCTTGTCAGGCTGGAGCAATAGGCTGACAGGAACCTTTTGCAGTTCAACAAGCGGACATGCAAAGTCATGCCCCTGGGGAGGAACAACTCCAAGCACTAATACATGCTGGGGGCCACCCAGCTGGAAAGCAGCTTGGCAGAAGAGGGCCTGGGCATCCTGGTGGACGCCAAGTTGAACATAAGCCAGCAAAGTGGCTCTGCTGCAAAGAAGGCTCATGGTGTCCTGGGCCATGTTAGGGAAAGCATTACCAGTAGCTTAAGGGAGATGATCCTTCCCTTCTGCTCAGCACTGGTGAGGCCTCACCTGGATTGCTGTGTTCAGGTCTAGATGCTCCTCACTACAAGAGACATGGGTATACTGGAGAAAGGCAACAAAGGGAAACAAAGATGACAAGGCCAGGTTGGATGGGGTTTGAGCAATTAGGTCTAGTGGGAGGTGTCCCTGCCCATGGCAGAGGCGTTGGAATTAGATGATTTTTAAGGTCCCTTCCAACCCAAACCATTCTACCATTCTATGAAGTGACTGGAGCATCTCTCATGTGAGGGCTGGGACTGCTTAGCCTACATGTGGTGTGTTGACCCTGCTGGATGCCAGGTGCCCACCAAAGGCGCTCTATCATCCCTCAGCTGCACAGGAGAGAGAAAACATAACAAAAGGCTCATGGGTCGAGATAAAGACAGGGTGAGATCATTCACCAGTTACCGTGATGGTGATGGGCAAACCAGACTCGACTTGGGGAAAATTAATTTAATTTATTGCCAATCAAATATGAGTAGAATAATGAGAAAATAAAAACTAAATCTTAAAAAACCTTTTCCCATTCTTCCCTTCTTCCCAGGCTCAACTTTACTCCTGAATTCTATACCTTCTCCCCAACAGTGGCAGAGGGGGACGGGGAATGGGGGTTGTGTTCATCACATGTTGTTTCTGCTGTTCCTTCCTCCTCAGGAGGAGGACTCCTCACGCTCTTCCCCTGCTCCAGGGTGGGGTTCCTCCCACGGGAGACAGTCCTCCACAAACTTCTCCAATGAGAGTCCTTCCCATGGGCTGCAGTTCTTCACAAACGCGTGGGTGCATTGCTTCAGGAATGGACTGCTCCAGCGTGGGTCCCCTGTGGGAACACAGGCCCTGCCAGCAAACCTGCTCCAGTGTGGGCTCCTCTCTCCATGGACCTCAGGTCCCGCCAGGAACCTGCTCCAGTGTGGGTTTCCCATGGGGTCACAGCCTCCTTCGCCATCCCTCTGTTCCAGCACGAGGTCCTCCACGGGCTGCAGGGGGACAGCCTGCCTCACCATGGTCTTCACCACAGGCTGCAAGGGAATCTCTGCTCCGGTGCCTGGAGCACCTTTTCCTCTCCTGGGGGTCTGCTGAGTTGTTCCTCTCACATACTCTTACTCTTCCCTTCTGCTGCAGTTGCACAGTTTTTTTCCCTTCTTAAATACATTGGCACTACCGCTGTTGCTGATGGGCTCAGCCTTGGCCAGTGGCAGGTCCATCTTCAAGCCGGCTGGAATTTGCTCTGTTGACGTAGGGGAAACTTCTAGCAGCTTCTCACAGAAGCTCCTGTAGTCCCCCGGCTCCAAAAACCTTCCACACAAACCCAATACTCTTGAGAAGACCTGGGGGGAACCTTATCAACATATTTAAATACCTGAAGGAGGGTGCAAAGGAGATGGAGCCAGGCTCTTCTCAGTGCTGCCCAACAATAGGACAAGAGGCAATGGGCACAAACTGAAACACTGGACGTTCCCTATGAACATCAGGAAACACTTTTTACACTGTACATGTGACCAGGCACTGGCACAGGCTGTCAGAAAGGCTGTGGAGTCTCAATTCATGCAGATATTCAAAAGCCATCTGGGACATGGTCCTGGGCAACCAGCTCTAGGTGGCCCTGGCTGAGCAGGGAGGTTGGACCAGATGACCTCCAGAGGTGTCCTCCAACCTCAACTATTCGATGATTCTGTGAATGTAACTCTCTCTGCTTCACACGGGAAACACACTTTCTGCAGCAGTCGATTTCGTAACTACAACAACCTACTCACTACAGTAGAAGCTGATGATTAGGGACGTCGTACAAGAGTCTTATGTTGCTCCTGGGCATCGTGGGATTGTAACTGGCAGCCTGAAGGAAATCAATTATTGCAGGTGATGATCAGAAACACATCTACATCTCTGAGTTTCAGCACATCTGGCTTATTGGGATAGGTCCTTTTTGGAAAGAAACAGAAAGTAAAATTGCCATATGACTGAAAAAACTGTGTGAACTACAAAAGTAACCAGTGCAAGACACCAAGCTGCAGAGAAATAACGAGCATGTGAATTTCCAGGGATGCGCCGCAAGATATTTTCTTAGGGAGAGCTGTTCTAACTGCAGATGGTTACCACTGCCATCAAAGGATGAAGCTGTGAACAAGTGTCTTCTCTGTGCTCTGTGAAAGCCCAAAGGTGTCTCTTTTCCTTCCCCCACCAGCTCACATGCACTGGAAGGCTCCCAAGACTGGGGACAGAGTGCAGAAGGGAATCACAGCAGCCGAGAACATGACAACTCTACAACCAAGGAGCAGGGCTCTTGCACCACTGTGTGAGATATTTGACTTTTTGCATAGTTCAACAGCTATTTGCTTCCAATGACTTCCACTGACTATTTGCTTTTCTTCCTGGAGAAGAGAAGCCCCTCTTAAACATCCAGCCTCCTACCCACAGCAAGAACTGCAGCTAAAGAGCGCGAAGGGCACCCCAGGACCCTGGCCAGTCTTGGGTCTCCTGACATTCCCTTGTTAAATACAGAAAAAAATACCAGCTCAGACACAGCCACAAGCAAGACACTCTGTGGACCAGCTTGCTTCTAGCAATCACCACTTTTTTACCTTCTTTTTTTTTTTTTTTAATAAAATATCCATGTGTTCTGCCACCACAAGGGATAGTGATTCAGGCTGACCTGCATTAGACAGGCATTGAGCCCCACACACTGCATTGATTTCAAGCTGTTGTGGTTGAACTGGAGAACAGTGAATCACAACAAAGATGTCAAAAGATGCAGAATCCACCACATTCACAGATGAGCTGTATCAGCATTTAATTACTCTCCTGGTTAATCCAGTGTTGACGACAAGAGGCAGCAGGCAAGGACGATTCTAAGCAGAGGGATGCAGAACCTGGGAAAATGCTCAGGTCACCTCTTAAGGGACAATCTGCTTTGAGCCAGCTTGCGGCACATCCTCCTGTCTGAGCAGCTCAGTACACACAATCCCTTTTCCCTTTTTTTGGTTAAAAAACATCAAAGCCAGGAAAAGAAAAAAAAATTAAAATAAAATCCAGCCTAGAGCTCTCTGCCATTTGTAGGACAGAATCAGGGAATCACAGGACAGTTTGGGTTGGAAGGGACTTTGAAGGCCATCTCGTTCAAGTTTCTGCCAGGAGCAGGGACATCTTCAACTAGACCAGGTTGTTCATAGCCCCGTCCAACCTGGCCTAGAATGTTTCCAGGGATGGCGCGTCTGCCACCTCTCTGGGTAACCTGGGCCAGGGTTTTCACCCTCATAGTGAAAAATTTGTTCCCTGTATCTAGTCTAAATCATCCCTCTTTTAATTTAAAACCATTACTCCTTGTCCTATCTCAACAGGCCCTGCTGAAAAGTTTGTGCCCATCTTTCTTATAAACCCCCATTATGTACTGAAAGGCTGCAATAAGGTCTCCATCCCTCCATCCCCAGCCTGTGCTGATACCAGGGGTTGCCCCGACCCCGGTGCCAGACCCTGCACCTGGCCTTTTTGAACCTCATGAAGTTCAAACAGACCCACTTCTCCAGCCTGTCCAGGTCCCTCTGGATGGCATCCTGTCCCTCAGGCATGTCAACTGCTCTATTCAGTTTGCTGTCATCTGAGAATGTGCGCTGAGGGTGCCCTTGATCGTACTGTCTGCAGATGTGGCTTGACATCATTGATGAAGATATTAAACAGTTCTGGCCGCAGTGTTGACTGCTGAGGGACACCACTCATCACCGATCTCCATCTGGACATCGAGCCATTGACAACTACTCCCTGGATGTGACCATCCAACCAATTCCTTATTCACCAAAAAGTCTACCTATCAAATCTGTATCTCTCCAATTTAGAGAGAAAATGCTGGGAAGGAACATTTGAAATGGATAGAGAGAAAGAAAAGCACCCCCTAAGACTTTTGTGGAACCTGCAGGCAAGTGTTCAATGACATTCCTAAGGCAGCACAACCCTCTCCATCCTTCCTTCCAGAATTCCACCGAGCCAAGGAGCGCTCCCAGGTGTCCTCAACAAACACAAACCCCTTAATGCCTCAGGAATGGCAGTACCAGGCCACGAAGGACCTTGGCCATGCTCAGGGCCTCTGCAGCAGGAAAGTAGTCATTAGGCAAAACACAGTATCACTGCAAAGTGCACTGTGTTCCAGAAGGAAAATATCTCAAATGTTTTAGAACATTTGGCCAGAAAGGAAATCCTTCCCTGACCCAAAGCAACCCAGTGGATTAACACTGAGCATGAAAGCAAGACAGCAAAACCAGGAAGGTGATAACCAGCTTTTACTGCTGTTCCTGGCTTCCACGGGAGACAGAGAACACTATGACTGACTCTTCCACAGCCAGAGAGGCCTAGAGGAGCTAGTTCCTCTGCCATCACTTTCGGAACGGCTGCAACAGGTCAGCAAGGCCTGAGTCATCACTCAGACTGTGCATCCAGAGATGTCCCTGCCTCACCCTCCCTCCATCCTCCCGTCCCTACCTTTCACTATCGACACGGTGTTTAATCTGCTGTTTCCCTTTGTCCTTCTGTGGGGCTGGGTCTTCTAGAAAGCTGTGGTCCAGGCTGTCATCAGGAATGAAGTCCTCCACGCTCTGTACTTTTGCAGGGGCTTCAGGGTGGGAAGGTGGAGTGGCAGCAGCAGGATCTGCATTAACAGCAGTAGTTGTAAAACACAGGGTTCACCACAAGCAAGACAGAAATTTGCTTTTTGCAGATCAATCCCGTCCAAAGTGGCAGCAGCCACCAAGCAGGACCTTGGCTGCAGCAAGTGAAGAGGAAGGGTATGCCCAGGACGCTCAAACCCGCCCAGAATCCTGCAGGAAGGTGTCCACACACCACACTTGGCTGCTGTGGTTTAAAACACACCAGGCTGACCCGGGCCCTCAAATAGCCTGGGAACTCTCTGGTGTGTATCTGACTGCTCCACAGTGAACACTGCAACTGACTGTACCACAGCCAGACGTTACACCCATGCTGTGTGCACCCTCCTGGGAGATGTCCCTTCATTATTTGCTTCTCACTTCCCAATTGTTCAGTCACACAAGTCTCCTCTTGCCTTTTCAACTCTAACTGTCAAAGGCTGGATTTTTCACACCGTGCTTTTAGATGCCCCGTGTAACCAAAAGCTTATGAGCTACTGCAAATAGACTTGCTTTATTGTAGAGACACCATTACCCATCCTTAAGGTACCAGGTACTCATGAAATTAGCATAACCAAGAAGCCTAATGCAATTAACCTTTTCAGAATTTGCAATATTCAATCTTTTTCTTCTGCCAAGACTGCATGTCACACCTAGGCTCTTTTCTTTTGGCTGAATAAGATCTGTATATATTTTTCTAGATTTTGCTCAACTAGCACAGCTTTCAGATCACTTTTGCATACAAATAACACTATTACTAATGCCATAGAGTAGCATTGGTGTAAAAAAAAAAACAGTCAAAAGAATTACTACTGCAAGACTTCAAGGGAAAGCTTAAATAGCAGCTCCCATAAAAAAACAAGTATTACTTTGTGACAGTGATTTTTCATCTGCTTTCCAGTTAGCTAGTCCCTAGGCATGTTCCAGCAGAGGTGCAGACCCTTGGCACGCTACATAAACTTAATCACACTCATAAATCAGCTTTTTCTAGCCACTTTTTGCAGCCCTCCTAAAAAGCACTCTTGAGATACCAGGACTGCAGGCTACAAACCTAAAACAGTTCTCAAGCTAAGTGACAGATTTAAGAAAAAAAGAGGAAAAAAAACCCCAAAACCCAAAGATTGTAACACTGGTAGTAGACCACGTCTTTTTTTTCTATGCACCAATATGACTAAGGGTTTTTTATCGATAAGGGACTTTTAACATTTGCTCCTCTTTTGTTTGTGGGTAGGAAGAGCCACCAACAAGCTGAAATGGGTGTACTGTGTCATACCTGGCAACAGAATCAGGATGCAGAACACTGTGTGCAGCTCTAAAACTGAAAGACTTCAACATCTGAAACCGCAAACCGTGTTCCCAGCACCTCCTCCTTTCTTTCTGTGGGTGTCTTGGGAGCACTGTGAGCTCTAGGGATTGACAGTTTGAGAGGGAAGCTATTTCCAAAGGGTGATACAAACCATGTCATGCTAATGATTTTCAGGCAGTGCCAGCTCTGCAGCCCCAGTCAGCTCCGCAAACAGAGTGAATATGACAGGCAAATTAAGGTCCAGATCAGCAAAAGTGCATGCAACAAACCGCTCGATATATTTGCCCTGCCCCTCTGTTTGGCAGGGGTTTGGGCTGAGCGCTGCTCTGCTCCATGTGTACCAGCGCTGAGGAAGAAGTCAAGGCAGGCTGCCCTCCTCCTCCTCCCACCATCTCTGAAGGACCATATTTCCCCTGAGGGGAATCTGCTGCAGAGCCTGGACTTACATGATCATTTCTGGCTGAATAACCTTTAAAACCAGCACTCCACTGTTCTCCGTTAACACATGGGACCCCCTTTGACCTGCCAGACTCTTGTGAAGACAGAGCTTCAAATAGCTCCTCTAACTATTTTTCTTGCTATTCAAGAGGCATATGTATGCCTGGTAAGAGGGTGACAGTTATTTCATTAATGTCCCCTGCATGTTCAGTACCTTCCTGGTGAAGCAGCCACCACCCAGCTGACTGGGGACAGTCCCCATCCGAGCCCAGCACAGAGGCAAACCAAAACACTGATCAGGAGAAAAATAGAGTGACAGCACAGCTCTCCTTGGGACACACACTGCACACACAGAGGACCTGTCCATTCAGCCTCTTGCAGGGAAAAAATGGAAGAAAAACATAAAAACACCCGCAGGTGACACCCAGCACCTACCTGGCTGGGGAGGAGAGGGCTCTGACGCGGGAGCCGTCCCAAAGAGACGTGAGATGATGCTGCGCTTGGGCGGTGGGGCTGCAGCTGGCGGCGCTGGGGGGGCTGCAGCCTGCGGGGGTGCATGTGGCTGCTGGGCCTCGGGGGCAGGCACTGGTGAGAAAGATGGGGGGGCTTCAGGAGAGACTGCAGAGCTGGTGGAAAGCGGCTGCGTTGGCTGCGGGGTGCTGGGGCTGGAGCTGCCTGTCGAAGTGGAGCTGGGAGGTACGACGGGTGACTGGGAGCCAGAGGAAGGGCTTTGCCCGTTAGTTGCTAGTGGCGACGCGTGTCCTCGACTTCGGGCTTCCATCATTTCAAGGAAGCTGCAGGGAAGATAAATTGCAAATGTAAGGAATGGAGAAAACGTGCTCAACAGAGCACTGAGCATGATGCTGGGCTGCTTTGGCTACGAGGAAGGGCACAGATCACAGAATCACAGAATCTTCTAGGTTGGAAGGGACCTTCAAGATCATCTTG
>JAOXJM010000007.1:12259539-12270250 GCA_026413425.1 Tringa solitaria | reverse complement strand
TCCAGCCACTCTGCCCCAAGCCTGTAGCACTGCATGGGGTTGTTGTGACCCAAAGATCTGCTTTCGTTGATGCTGCGACTCCCTGGGTCACAATAAATCTGGTTCACCCATGTGAGCTAAACTCACCGAATCCGCATCGAGGTGTAGAGAATCTCAACTTGCTGAGCACTGCAGGATGAGACCTGCATTTGCTGGGAACTCCCTGGATAGACAGACTATAACAATGTGCCAGGGCTTGAAACACAACCTCAAGTCAGTTCTTGGACATATGTCTCTAAGGGAGTAAGTGCTACAGGAATGGCACATTTTTAGATTCTGTAGAAAAGATCAGAGTGTTCAAGAAAACTCAAATGCTATAAAAAGCTCTTCTTTCAGCCAAGAATGGATCTTCAAGGAGAATCCTTGAGTGTCAAAAGAAAAGAGCTACCCAGAGGGCTCAGAGGATGGACTGCAATTATCCCCCTTGCCCTGCACAGACACAGGCAGTGCCCCACAACATACCCCCCCTCCTCTGCATGGGAAGCAGCGGAGCCAAGCAGTAGCTCTGGAACAAGTTGTGGTCCTGGCTGGATTCCCGGCTAGAAATAAAGCCTGTACCGCTACAGAGGGTGAAATGCTCCAGTCTTTAGAAAAGGAAACCAAGTCTGATGCTGCTGCAGCCTCTCCTGCAGCCTGTTTGGTTATAGCGGTCTTTTCACAAGCTGCATGCACAAAAACACAGACAGAAAGCCAAGCTTTCACTAGAAAAAGGTCTCAAAATAAGATCTGCTACATGCCACATGTCTGAGAGATATAAAGAGGACACCCACAGTGAAGTACCATGTACAAAATCTAGCACGTCTTGGTCTTGCCTCTTGTTTCATTAAGCCTGTTTCTGCACAACAGACTCATTATGCTCCAGGCAACAAGTGCGTTGGAACAGAGACTCCTCTCCCATCCAGAGCATGGCCTTGTCCTCCAGGGACTGGAGCCAGCCAGACACCTTCACTGGAATGACTGCTAAGCAGAAAGCAAACAGCAGGGGCTAAAAGACTCTAAACCCCTTGGAAATATCATTATCTATTTTAAGGAGCAACCCGATATCCTTTTAAGGAACAAACTAATATACTTTGCGACCAGCAATATCTGGAGCCCTAGAGAACAACATCCCCAGGAAGCTGTTACTTGAACTGGAACACCAGGAAACCAGGAGTCCTTCCTAACTAAGGAACTGGCTAAAGTGGAGATATATAGTACTAAAAAGCAGTATTAGCTAGGAGAGAAATCCTTATAGAGTTCCTCAAGGATCAGCCTTGAGATATATTTCAGCATTTCAACGAAGTGGCAGAGATTGGGGAAATGCTCATGAGGCTGCAAGTTAGGAGGCAGCATCAATGGAGAGGAGAACTGGGACAAGATACAGAAAGAACTGGATGATCCCAAGTAACAGAAATGGGAAGAAAATCCACAGTAGAAAGGAAACAGTCCTCTGCTCAAGGGCTAGGAAACACGTTTTCTTGCTCCAAGTTCCCCAGATGTGAATGGCAATGGCTGGGAAAGACTCACCTCATGCATTCCAGAAGACTGAACTAAAGGCTACAACCGTAATGCTGCCTGGCAGGAGCAGAAAATGAGCCTGGCTGTCACACAGCATCCACTGCCTCTACCCCAAGACCGCTGTCAGAGCACCTCAATTAGTGCCACGCTGTGGTAGCCTCACTGATGCTTCCAGTGGGATCTGGGGCAAGGCTGATGTGCTGCCACCCAGCAGCCTGGCTACAGCAAAACAAGCTCCCGGCAGCACAGAGATCAGAGCGTGCAACAGAGCATCCATTCCAGCATACCCCCTCCCAGGGGACCAGTAGCTGGGATGAGCTGTGTGACAACACATTCCACGGAAAACGATGCGTGATTTGTCATGCACCAAAGAGAAAACATAAAGGAGCTTAACTCCTGCACAGAGCTGTGTGGCGGCTGCATCGGGTTTGTTTGGAAGGTACACAATGCATCACACACACTGCAGAAATATCACAGTGTATTTTCAATGCATGGCTGTCGCTGTGCTGCAGGGCTGAGCAGCCGCACGTCACTGCTTTCTTGAGGAGGGGGTCACCGTCCGTGGCACCGAGCATCCCTTAAGGCAGACTACGCATGGCATCTGCACTGAGGGAAAGATAAACCAAGGGTACCTGCAATTCAGCCCTTGTCCAACAAAGCCAATGCTCTGAATCCACACAGCCATGTGAATTGCTATGGCCTGAAAAGTCCACGAGACTTGCCTGCACAGGACGTGCGGCTCCGCAGATCCACGCCAGCAGCACTGAGTGCTAAATTCTGTCATTCCTCCCCTCTGAGCTTTGACTCAGGGCTCTGGCGAGCCAGAATAGCTCTGCTTTGTGGCACTCACCCCTCCTCCTCCCAAGCCCTGCTCAGGGTTAAAGACTCCTGCCTCCCAACTGTGGAGAGATTAATCCCAGCTGATCCACATGCATCCCCTGCTCCTGTTTATAGCAACAGCGATCCTGGCTGGAAGGGCTGCAAGCTTGGTCACTGCCACATCCAGCATCCAAGGCAGTGATGCCAGCACTGCTCGCTCTCCTGGCTCCTGAGCTCTCTGGCTGCTTATTAAGCACCAAAATCACCAACGTGACAGGAAAACAGAACCCAAAACCTCCAAGTCTCTGATCAGGATGCTGGTCCTGCCATCAAGGCAACTGGGTGACTGAGGTAGGGTAAGATGATCATACACTGAAGGCTAAGGACCAAGGATCCTGTGTGAGGTACACACAAAGTACAAATCTAGTCATTTTAGGGTACGCAATATGAAGCTCAAAGAGTACTCAGAGCTGGACCCAAGAAAGCACAGGACACTCTTTGCAATATAAGGATTTTGAAGATTTACCATACTTTGTATGACCAAAGCTGCCTGTTTTGGAAACAACCTGCTTTGTTCTGGGCAAGTAGCCAGCTCCAGAGGGAGGGAAGGCTGCGACTACCACCTGTTTCTCCTGCAGAAACACAAGAATTTTAAGAGCTGGAGGGAAAAAATGCTACATAACTGAAGTATAAAGAGTGTCAGCCTTCCCTCCAGCTCAGCCAGTCTGGAGAGTAACACACATGCAGGCGTCTCCTGCACCTGCTCCTGTGCCTCGCTCACCTACATTATGTGAAGGGCATAAGAACAAGTTATTTTTAGGAGAAAGACACAATGGTTATTTGCGGACAGCACAACACAGGCTCTTACCCCAGCACAGCACCAAGGAGAGCTGTGCCATGTGTGCTTCATCTCACCTTCCTCATCCCCAACCAGACACGTGGGCCAAGCTGCGTGCTGCGTGCCACGACACTGGGGAAATATGGATGGTCTGATACCAGTTTTACACGGGCTGCATAAACCAGCTCTGCTGAGCTTTCATATTCATATCTTCTTCCACAGAAGAGGTGGGTGGAAGAACAGCATACATGAAAACGCTGCCAGCAAGCTCTCAGTAATTTCCAGGGTGGAGGTGTCTCAGCATCCTCCACACTTCAAAAATACTACATAATGCATGAATGCTGTCTCTGGCTTTACACACGCTCTGCAGAGGCACAAGTGTAGCTGTTTTGGGAATGCACCAGGCCAAACCTGCCACGCGTCTGTTTTTTCTCATCTTCTCTACAATCTGGCCACTGTGTTCCTTGCTCTCTCATTTTTCCGGTCCCTTGCAAAAGGACTCGCTCAAAATCTTACTGTGGAAGAAACAGCCTCATGCCCACACAAGGTGCAGCAGATCAGGTCCTACCAATTCACAAGCTGAACTCCTGCTGAGACCCGAGTGTGCTTCTTCTGGCTGTTATCTAGAGACACCAAACTGCCATGCAAGCCCAGATGGGCTAACTGCCCTCACCCACCTGGGCTCCTTGTTTGCCTTTCAATCCTTCCATTTCAGACCAGGTCACAAGTCCTCATCCTCACCCGCCCTGAATAATTCAGTCAGTTGGACCCGCTTGCAAGAGGAGACTTTTAAGCAATTTTGAAGATGAACGTGCTCTGTGGGAACAAAAATTCATCAAGGCCTGAGGTTCCTGTTGCTCTGCTCCCAGAGCAAGCAAAAGAAAGCACAAAAGGATCTGATAGCTTTACAGTTCCTAAAATTGTCAATGCTCATGTTCATTTACTATTGAAGATGGGAGCAGCCTGAAGCTTTTTGGATCCTGGTTCTAACATGCTGCGATCAATTTTTCAAATGTATTTCATGTAGCAAGAAATGCTTTGGGTTATTTCACTAATTGTGAAAATGAAAATTAATAGGCCGTGTGACATCAATTTAACTGGGGTTATTAAGGGTTAGATTTCCACGTTTGTTTTGGGCTTGTTAAAGATACTGAACTTGATTCCCCCTAAGCCCAGGTCCCTGAATGTGCACGCAGTTGCCAAGCTGGGTCGAATCCTGCTGCCCAGGCCTTGGACAGTATGGTCCCTTCCCAGAGCTCCTCAGGTTTCCACTTGACACAAAATGGGTGCAGTTATCCCCCCTCCACAACATACTGGACACGTTCCATGTTCTCCACTTCTCCAGTGAGGTCGATGCCAATAGGGTTAGCTGTATTTAATTCTTAATGCAGTCCCACACACAAAAAAGTTGACCTAAAGTCCATCACTGGCTCCTGATCTGTCTGACAGCAACAGTGATTCACAGCAAGCAGAAACGATAAAGGTGGGGCAAGGGGAAGAGAAAAGTAAAAATGTTTTTCCTTTCCTAACTGGTAATTCATCCTCTAGCTGGTGTGATTCCAGACCCGCACTTCAACAGAGCTGAAGATCTTGGAGAACAGCTTGGGAAGCAGGACCTCCTGCCATACACTGCTGGTGGCACTCAGCACAGCGGGATTCACCAAATTATGAGCTCTGCTCAATGCGGAAAAAACAAACAAGCAAATAACCCCCCAAACCCAATCTATGACTTCGTAGTGAATAAAGCTGTCTAATGCAGGAAACGTTTCTCCCAGGACAGTCCCCCTCAGGAGAGAGCAAGTGCCTTTGCGCAGTCGCTGGTCCATCATCTTCCCCAGCCGGCCAGAAGCACCTGACTACCCATGGCCCCCAGACAAGGCAGGTGACAGTCATACAGCACCACTGGGAAGGACCTCCATCACCAGGCAAACCTAGGACAGGTCCTTCCGCTGCAGAAGTTGTAGCCTGGATCGTACAGAGTCTCAGAAAATCTGAAGTTCAGCTGTTTTGAATATATTTTTATGATGTTTGACTAACAGTTTGCATAAGAGCCATTAAACACAAAGAGTAAATGATCTGAAAATTAATTTCTTATGAATAATTCCTGTGAAGAAGTTGGACTTTACATGGTTACAAATCAAACAACCACACAGTGGTTCACAGATGACAATTTCTTGAAGCTTCTCAAAAGTGACTGTGAAAGAAGATGGGGTATCTCATAAAGCATAATTTAAGTATTCCTTCTCACTAACTTATATTAATCCCTAGGGCAGGGAAAAAAATTAATTCAAAGAGAGCTGACTATTTAACCCCTGAAATTAAATTTTGTCTTTTCATATTAAAAAAGAGAGTAACACTAGAAAAAATGCAGCCAATCTAAAAGCTCATGAAAACCATACGTTAAATCTGCTTCTTATTAATTTTCGCAAACATTTCCACCAGCGGTGTATTCCTGAAAAAAATTAGTACGCAGAAGGAGTTTTGACAATTTCCAAAAAAACTACTTCTCCATGTGCACCGTTCAGAGAGGGATATAAATGTAAGTTTTTTTTTGTGACAGAAGATAAGCTGGGTACAATTAAAGACTGAAAAATTGAGCAAATTAAGTAAAAATTCAAAACAGTAAAAAAAAGTCATTGCTGTTTGTTTAGTAAGAATTCAGGAACTCCAAAAGAGCTGAACTTTGTCAGCATTAAAAATGTAAAATCAGACAAACCACGGGGAAAGTAGCTGGGCAGGAGGAGTGGCAGCAGAGGGGAAGAGCTGGGTGCCGAGGCAGAGCCCAGGCAGTGCTGGCACAGGGCAGCGGCACAGCGTCGTGTGCCACCTCGTGTCTTCTCAGGGAGCCACGTCTGGGAGCAGTGACCGCCTGTCCTCCTGGACCCAGCTGCAGCAGGAGCAAGAGATCTCATGCTCTTTCTGTTCTTGCTGATCCAAATTTAGCATCGGTCATTGTACCGGTGCAGCTCCTAGACGAGCACGGGGGTGAATGAAACAACCAAGATGTCCCAGCGCTGTCACCTCACCTTGCTCCATGGCCTGATTTTATGGCAGGAGAGCAGGAATTGCCTCGGAGGAGGTGCTGCAGCAGCCTGTGGACACCTCTCTAGCTGTGCAATTCATGCTGGCTGACAGCAGAACTCTGAGTGTCTAAATTGAAGCCATGAAGGCAAGGTCTTCACATCTGCCAGGGGCCATCAAGTCACACTGCACCAACTCAGATGCCGTATACACCATGGTGAGCATCAGGGGACAATACATCAAAATGCTCATTTTGACATCCAGAGCAGTAGCATGTAAAATATAATCCCAAAATGATGGGCAATGGGCACCTGACAAGGATGGATGGAAGGACCTTCCCAAGTCCTAACAGAAAGCCCCGCTGCAGACCTGCCTCACAACTGCAAGCTCTAATTCCCACCACGCATGGTCACCATGTGCACAGATTCTCTGTTTACCAGCCTACACTATTGACTAAGAACTAGAACTTAACCCAAGTCTGAGTTCCCTGCCATATGAGTGTGGTTCTTTCTTTAAATAGAGACTTTGGCTAAAGGACTCAGGCCTGAAAAGCTCCTGCATTGATAAAAAATGAATGTATGAAGAGTATACTTTTCAGCTCTGGGGTTGAAGTAACCCCTCTGCAGCTTATCTGCTTCAGAGAGGTGTTGCTGGAACAGACAGACTATTTCTACCTGAGGTGCAGAGAAAAGCCTCAAAAATCCTGAAACAGCACTTTATTTTAGTCACTGTGGTCAAAGTACTCAGACATGACACGGCCTGATGCTCTTCTCTTGGGATCAGTGGCTCAAGCCAGAAAGCACCCAGGGATATTTTAAAGACCGTTCTATAAAAAAAGTGTTATTTTCTGAAAGCAAAGAGCATTGGTCTCAGTACATGAACGTGCAGCTGCTGAAGCAAAAGCAGAAGTTGGCCAGCTGCATAAAAATGTCAGCTCATTTACGAAACCAGAATCCTAGGAAAAAGTCTTGCTTTCAACATTTTAGCAACTCCTATTCTGTCAGGCACCATGGCTAAGGTATTCCTTATGCCAGGTTAAGCCAATTATGCAGCTTAATCGTGGAATTAGCCCCCTGCAGTGACAGCCCTCCCCAGCAGCTGAGCAGCAGCCCTTTCCCACAGTGCAGTAGAAGGGCAGCCACTGCCTGGCCAGAAGATGGGCATCTTCAGGTGGGCCTCATCGCCTGCTTCCCCCGTGCTGACACAGGGGTCAAATGTTCATCTGGATTTGGAGTTTCTGCAGAGGACTTGGAGGCTTCTATTGAGGTGAACCTCGCAACCCATTGGCTGGCCCAAAAGGTAAGAATGTGCCTTCAGACTTGTCAGAGCACAGCACCCAGAGCAAGGTGAGCAAGCTGGCCCTAGGATTCTGGCTGCTACCACACTGCAAACAATACTCTTTAGTAATCACAGTATTTCTGCAGGAGCATGTACCCAGAAAGGGCACTCTCTGGCATAGGAAGTACACCAGTATTATAAAATGATGTATGGTGGTGTGGTTACACTGGATGGGATGATCCAGTCTAACATCCATTGCTGGAACTAGGAGTTCTTGCCATCCCACCTCTGCCAGCACCATCCTGCTGCTGCTTGCTTTAAGTTCTGGTGGTAGAGCAGACGCTTTTCAGAGCTAGCCCAACTCGCATCAACCCAGAAGTAGATATGGCAGAAGGTAGAGCTGAAGTGGCACATGCAAGGGGTCCAGTAAATGCTAAAGCTGGTGTAAGGGTGAGAGGTGACAAAGCAGCAAGATCTTCTGGTCTAAGTTTGGAACAGCCCTGCCAACTCTCGGTTCTCTTAAGTATCTGTCCATTACTGATGCAGTATACACAAAAGCACTGGAAAACAATCTGACAGCCCAGCCCACACAGCCCAGCCCTCTGAGCAGGGACATGAAGAGAAGTGCTGCAGGCACAAGGAAACTAACCAGTCCCTAAGCGAAGGGATGAGGTGAATGCTCTTGGGAACAGCCCTGCTTTGTGTGTAGGTGGGCTATGCAAAGGAAAACACAAAGACTAAGGTTATAAAGCTTGAAACTTGCTCTGAAAAATGCTTGTTAAAATGGCTGTGCATGAATATTTCATAATCATCGATTTCAACTTCCAAATAAAGCTGCCTGTAAATAATCTTTTTCCAATTCCATCCTGGGGTTGATTTTTCTGCCTTGCACATCACTGTAATAAAGACCTTGCAATGGAAATTTATAGAACACGTTTGTCAACAATGTACAAATCTGAAGAGACTCCTGTTCTCTGTGCTACAGAGGTTTTGTAGGGCTAAATCTGGCAAACGCTCATTGCAAGCAGCAAGAAAACAGACAGGGCACTGAACAAACACAAGGCAGCAGGAACCAGCCACTATTTCAAACCAGAAACGCACTAGAAATATTCCAGAAGACAACAGCAGAAGACAATGGTGTTGTTGCTACTACTTTCTGCCTACCCCAAGGCACACAACACACAGGAATGCAATGGCCAGAAGAAGGAGAACCATCTTGTGTGCTGAGCAGCAGAGATGGAAAATATCCCCTTTCAGCACCAGAGGCTGCAGCACACTCATCTGCAACCCCGTCAGCATGTGCTGTCTCCGGGCACTGTCCAGCTCCACCTCCACCACCCTCCCCAAGATCATGGGCCTGTAGGAACCAGACCCTTTCACAGGGACCCCCAAGTTCATGTTTTATTTCAGCTGATGCCACTTAAAAGTGACATTTTACAAGACCCAATGAAACCCTAAACATCACTCGTGGGACCCTTCAGTCTGGCCACATGCCATAGCTGGGGCTGCCCAACATTCATGTGACACTTAGACTGCAACAAAACAGTTAGAAAAGAAAAGATGGCTCAATGACATACAGTTCGTAGTTTTGATCTTCTGTCTCTTGCTGCACTGACAGCTCCTCCAAAGTTGCATCAATATCCAGCTGATTCGTCTCCAGCTGCCGTAGCAACGTCTCCCTCTGAGGAAAGGAAAACAAACTGGGTCTGAGCAGGAAGGGTCATTGTAAGGGATCTCTGTGCTCACAGGGTGCAGTGAGATCTTGTGTCACCACTCTGCCCACAGCACTCAATTAAACAGGAGCTTTGGGGCCTCTCACAGTGTTCAGTTCAAATACAGAAGCACAAAGGGGAGCTGAAGCAGTAGCAAAAGTACGTTAATCCAGAAAGTCTGTGTGTAAGGAAGCAATTTGTTCTGTGAGCTGTGCTCAGCCATCAATCAATAATGAGTGATTTCAGACCCAGCACCGGCAGCTGCATCTGCAGAACTGTACCAGCTCCCGCAGAGAACAGCAGTGCAGCCCATTTATCCCGAGCTTTTATTTACCTCTCTGCAAGTAGGACCCAGTTGATGCAAAACCTCACAATCATTTTCTTTTTACTGTCGGGGTAGATGAGTGAGCACAACCTGTCAGCTTGGTGAAACCTTAGAAATCACTGTCCCTCTGCCTTCAGGTGCTACCCCGCAGATGGGGGACAGACACTCCAGTCCAGTTTGAGTGTGCAATAAAGGGAGTTGGCTTCACTAATGTCACACGGGGCAGTTAAATTCAGTCCTTCCCTTTCCACATTTCCAACAGAAACCAAGCAAAAACCTCAGCTGAGGGGAAGCGCTGACTTAAAAGGCTCAAAAATCAATTACAAATCGTCACGGGACACTCCTCCGGACAGCAAGGAGCAGTGATCAATAACCACAGCGTCGTGCTGCGACTGCGCGGCATGGCTGGCCCCACGGCCTCACCCGGCACCAGCCCCCTCAGCCTCTGCCCGGCCACCCTGGCCGCACCATTGTCCCGAGCCACGGGGCTAACAGCATTCACCGCCGCAAGAAACAGGCTTCGGGACCTCCTGGGCAAAACTAGAGCTGCCTGTGGCCACTGCCCGAGGCCACAACCCTGTCCCCCCCACTCGCCCGCACCCAGGCACTGGCTGGGCTCCCACCGCCAGCCTCTCGGGGAGGGCCCGGGTCAGAGCACAGCAGGCACTTCACACACTGAATTCCGGAGTCACAAGTCACGCCGTTCAGCAAAAATCCTCCCTCTCCCACCTCCTGCAAGCTCAGTGGCACGGGAAGCAGGGGCAGGTTGTAGTAGGATGTGTCTGATGGTGCCTGGTGCTGCCCAGCGGGGCCATCACCCCTCGGGGGAGCCAGGTGGCACCTCCGCCCTGAGAGAAACCCCAGGTTTCCTCTAAGCTGAAAAGGTTTTTGTTTTTACCTCTGCCTCATGCTCAACGTGCATTCAGGTTTTCTACGACAATAACTATTTTTTTTAAGTTTACAAGTTTAAATCAATAACTGCAATGAATTTTTAATTCTGTGTTTGAAAACACCCAGGCTCACTGCAAAAAAAATCCCATTGGAGTAAAAAGCACAAAAGGCAACATGCTACATAATTTACAGACTAAAATTCTTATGGGAAGACAAACATGGAATGGATCCAGAGAAGGCCACAGAGATGCTGGGAGGGCTGGAGCCCCTCTGCTGGGAGGACAGGTTGAG